>JAGFNQ010006666.1:0-14362 GCA_024364735.1 Boesenbergia rotunda
AGAATGTTTCATCACTTATCCATGCCATCCCTCAGAAATGTGAAGACCCTGGCATGTTCACTGTATCTTGTGAGATAGGGAGCACCACGCTACATGATGCTATGCTTGATTTAGGAGCTTCTATTAATGTCATGCCCAGGACAGTCTTCCAGATGCTTGGCATTGGTCCTCTACAGCCCACTGGAGTTGTGATACAGCTAGCAGATAGGAGCCAAACCCGGCCAGCGGGAGTTATTGAAGATGTGTTGGTTAAAGTGAAAGAGTTGATTTTCCCTGCGGACTTTTACATTCTAGACATGGAGGGAGAGTATCTTGCACGCAGATCCCCACTCATTCGTGGGAGGCCTTTTCTGAAGACTGCCAAAACAAAGATTGATGTTTATGGTGGCACACTCTCGATGGAGGTGGGAGACACAATAGTCCAGTTTAGCCTTTTCGATGCTATGAAGCATCCGAGGGAGGATCACTCCATCAGGAGCGTGGATATTCTTGATGAGCTGGAGCAGACAGAGTTAGAGGCTGAGGGATTTTTACCCGATTTTTCTGGAGGAGCTATGTATTCAGAGGAGGCTGAGAGGTTATTTACTGCTGAGACTGAGGATTTTTCAGAAGATGTTTCTGATATATTTCCAGCTGGAGAGATTTTTCTAGGTGTAGGGGATTGCACGGAGCCCCAGGGACCACCACCATTTCCGCAAAGTGTAGGGGATTGCACAGAGCCCCAAGGATCACTTATTCCAGTTGAGTGCCTACTAGAACTTGAACCTGATATGGAACCAATACTTGACCCGGAGGGAGCTATGGACACATCTATCATTGTGGAACCTCCAGGTATTTTTCAGCGCGATCAGGTAAGTATTTCTTTTACTTTTTTGGAAACATCAATGGAGGTACCAAAAGTTGATTTTATTGGTTGCGATAGAATTCTTGATATATCATGTGTGGAAAATAATTATGAAAATTTCATTGAATTATCCAAAATAGATTTCATTGAGGATGATAAGTTTCTTGATGCATCTTGGGTAGGTATTCATTGTGAAAATTTTTTTGAGCTGCCTAAAATTGATTTTATTGGATGTGATACATTTTCTGATACATTTTCTGCAAAGACTGATATTATTGCATTTCTATCCTACCCTGCACGCTTGAGAGGGGTATTACATGGTTTTGCAGGGTCCAGAAGACTTCTGGAGTGGGAGCTTTATCTGAACAGACTCAAACTTCCTGGAATGTGTCCGAAAAAGAATAAAGAGGGAGTAGATTTTACTTTAATCCAAAACACTCTACCTCTTGAATGGGTCTTGTATTTAAATAATCTTCGTCCACCTGAACAGGTTGCTGTAAAGTCCAAGTGTGGGGGAGCGATGCACTGTAAAGTTGAAGAAATGGAAGAAGCTCTTTCGCACACCCAGACTCCTCCACTACCACAGTGGAGGCTATTTCTTGACAGACTCCGACCGTCAGAAATAAAAGGGAGTTTGATCTTTGTTGCCTTTTCCTTTATTGCAGGTTTTCAATCTTAAAATGAGTTCTTGCTAATAAACACGTGAGTAGAGTAACATGAATAAATGTCATTGTAAATACCATGTTATTTCTTTTGGACATTTTTTCTTGCATGATTAGGAATAAATGTATCCCTTAGGTTATCTCTATAGCATTTTAGAATCTTTTGGAAAATAAATTAAATTTGGTTGTCGAGACTTAGGATTTGAGTTCATGGATGAATTCTTGGTTGCTTGAGTACTATTTTTCCTTAGACTCTTGATTGAGGATTTGAGATGGATTATTTTTACCTAGTGAGATTAGCCTTATTTTGTGATACACATATGTTATTGTATTCTAGAACTTGCTTAGGTTCTTTCAAAATCATATTTCAATGGTTGGATCACATCTGTAGGGACTAATCATTTTATTTACCTTTCCACATCAATTTGTATATTCTATTCTAGTTGTCTTTCCTTATTCCTAATCTTAACCCCAATTTTTCTATGGACTTGTTTTCTTTGAATGTTTCTACTGCTATTTTGCCCGAGACGGACAAAGATTCAAGTGTGGGGGAGTGACTAGCTTTTTGGAAAGATTTGGTATCAAGGAGGCACTTCAATTCGAAAAAAACAAGAAAAAAAAAATTCATGTGCCAAGTGAGTGATGTTTGGTGCCAAAAATGAGCAAGAGAGGTGGGAGCCATTGGAGACTTAGATTCTTTACTACATTTTGAAGATCAAAGTGGCATGCAATGAAAAGAAAAAAATCTGCAATGCAAGAAAAAGAAAAGAGAATGAAGAGAAAGTTTTTGCCAAAATGAAGTTAACTTGAGTTGTTTAACAGGTTTCGAAATTGGTTTGAATCAAAAATTGAAAAGTTGGAATTTTGGGAAGCCAAGATCAGTAACATCTTGTAGAGACTGAACTGAGCTAGAATTAATCTGCTTCAATGCAGAAATCAGTGCCAAAAATAGAGAAAAGAAGTTGTGCCAAAGAAAAGAAAAGAAAAAAATCTGATTAGAAAAGAAGTTTGTATCAACTTGGGGCTGAATTTGATCTTTCATGGCTGTGAATCAAAGAATGAAGAACCGAAATATGTCAACAAGTGATGAGTGCATCCTTAGCTGATCAGAATTGGAAGGAATGTGGCTCTATGGCTGATAAATCAAAACAGAAAAAAAAAGAAACATGCAGGAATGAAATTCGAAATGGTTTGGATTGGAATTCTCCACTTCTAGGGATGTAACTGCCTTGAAAACTCAGAGAATTGCAAGGATGAAGAATCAGAGATGCCATGAATCTGAAGTGGAGCTGGAATCTGAAGAAAAGAAAAAAAACAGTTTGAGAAAAGAAAAGAAAAAGAGAGAAACAAAGTGGACACAAGTGAACTTTGGCACCATGAAATCAAGTGAAGTTTCTCCCATCCGAATCAAAAGCTTTATTCCATTTCGTTGCTGACCTTGCTAGAAGATAAAAGAAGAAGAGAAAAATCAGAAAAGAGAAGAAAGAAACAAAAATGGCACGAAAGTGGGAAACTTGGCACATTAGACCAAGGAAGGGTTTTTTTCATTCAATTCAAAGGCAATTATTCAAGTTTCACTCCACCATACTTTGTAATTCACTAGAGGACTGAAAGATGGGGCAAAGCACATTGGAAACATACTTGAGCAACTAAGTCTCCCATTCCATCAATTTTTCCATTTTCTTGGTTTTTATTCCATTTCTCACCATTTTCTATGCTTTTCACTTGTTTTATAGATATTGATCCCAATCATGAATAATGGTGGAGAGTAGATAATAAGCAAGCCTATGGTAGTGCAAGAAGCATGTGTGTTTGAGTGAGCTCCACTTCCATCATCAAGTTAGAACTTAAGGAGAGAGCCACCAAAATTCTCCTTGAAAGGCTATGAGTTAGATTCATCTCAATGACTCATGATGGATGAAAATGCTAAGTTGTTGATTTAAGGACAAGATACTAATTCATATAGCTTAGATTTTTGAGAATTGACAATCTTAGGTAATTTCTTTTCATTTGTTTCTAATTATGCTTAAGAAAGCCTAAGGTATACATATTTACTGTTTTCGCGAGACGCTCAAGCTCAAGTGTGGGGGAGTTGATAAATACTATTTTATTGATTATTTGAGCTGCTTAAATCCATGTTTGACCTATATTTTTATTGCAAAAATTGTGAAATTGCCCTAGGTTTTAGAACTTACTCTTGTTTTGGACTAAATTGCAAATTTGCATTAAATTGAATTATTTGGCCACTAAATTCTTGATCTATTTTTGTAGGCATCAAAGGTTCAAGGACCTAGGGCATATTGGGTCAAACTTGAGTCGGAAGTGACCCGGATCGAATTATCAAGATTATGATTTAATCTGGGCCGTCCGATTCAAGAGCGGCTAGATCTGAGCCATCCGGGATGATCTGAAACAATCCGAGCTAGGGCTAGGGTTGATCAAGCACCCTGATCAAGATCTGAAGGTTTCATCCCAATCAAAGCTCAATCAACCGTTGGATCAAGCTTGGAGGGCTCTAGATCATCCATTCAAAGATTAGCTTGATCTGGACCATCCGTTGCAAATCTGGAGGATCCGAGCTACCATAAGGCTGATCCTGACCCCAGATCATCATCATCAAAGTTTGGCTCAAATCAGAGCAAGATCAGCCGTTGGATTGAAGTGGATCAATCTGGACCGTCCATGCTTAAGTATTTAATCAAAAATTTCCTACCTTCAGCCGTCGTCGCGTCTTCGCCAAGTCCTCGCCGCAGCTGATTTCTTCTTCGTTTCTTCCTCGTTTCTTCAGCAATTTCTTCGTTTTGAAGGCGTGACCACCTCGATTCGAGCTCATCCTTGAGTGACAGCAAGGAATCGGATTGAGGCTTAGTTAATTTCGGTTATTAGCAGTAGATTTCAATACTGTGATTTCGTTTCTGAATTTCTGAAGCAATGTTTGTAGTATTTCGTTTCTGAACGGATTCTGCCGTAATTAGAGTTTTAATTCAGTATTCTTATAAGCTAGATTGTTTGTGTAATGACAAATTGAATTTGGGTTAGCTTGTTTTGTTTTGAATCGTATCTGAAGTTGGTATCAGTTGGGTAGCAATTCTGTTGCTGCGTGCCAGATTTATTCTCTGCAGGTTTATAGCTGTAATTTCTCAGTTTTGTGCCAGTTAAACATTAATTTCCTTCATGTTTGTCTGAACTTAGATTAGAGATTCGAATTCAGCTTGTATTTTCTTGTCTCAACTTGCGTATTCTGCACCCTTCATTTCTGCAAATTCTACAATTTCTGCTCCAGTTGTGTTTCAGAATTAGCTTGTGTGCCAGGGTAATTGCTGCATGTTTTGCTGTAGTTTCTTGAGTTTGTGTCGAGTAGATCTCATATATCTTGTCTACACATTAGTTTGCGCATTCGAATTTGTTTGCTTAGTGAGTTTAATTTTTGCATTTGGAAGGATTCTGCAATCTGGCACAGTGCTTTTGCATTCCTTGTTCTGTTTTTGTATGTGAAATTGCTTGCTTTAGTTTTGAATATCAATAGCTGTCAGTTTGATTTCCAAGATAAGTGATCAGTTTTGATTCAGAATTCATCAGTAACTAGCTTTGCATTTAGGATAAACTTTCGGTGCATGAGTCTCTACCTTGTGTATCAAATTGGGTTCACTCTTCCACTTTGTATCAAGATGAGGATAATGCATTGATTGGTGTCAAGTTGATTGCTGATTTGCTGTGCCATATAGTTTGAAATCAGTTTGTTTCGGGCTTGGATCATTACTGAATTCCTAGCTTCTTTCCATCATTAGTATCAAGTTTCATTTTTACCATTAAGATTAAAGTTTTTTTTTTGCATAGTTTCAATTGAAGTTTAGTTTCCGTGTTGATTTAATTGTTTGGCATTTAGTAGTAATTGAATTCAGATTTGCTCCTCTAATTCGATTAAGTTTCTGTGGGTGAATCGGGTCCCCTTTGATTGAGTTATTACTTGCTATCGCTCTTTTATTTCATTTGTTTAGTTTTCATTTATTTTTATTGCCATTTCATTTCATTACATTTTCGTTTCCAATTGCAGCCCAAAACCCAATCATTTTCTTAAAACCCAAAAACAATCACGACACCTAAATACAAGCGCGAATCAAACAACGTAAATTAGCCCCGAGAAAAATACGACCTGTGGCCCCTATATTACATTTTCAGATTTTGATTGTAAAAAGGGTTTCCAGCATTTCATATACATTTAAATTTGAGGCCCACATTCGTGACAGTCCATTTGGGTCTATCAAATTTTTGGCGCCGTTGCCGGGGACTTACTAGTTGACTTGTTTGATTTTTGCTTGTGCACTTATTTCATATCATTCTTGACTGACTTTTGTGCTTATTGCCATATCTTTTGATTTGATTTTATTTGTTTTATCTTTTTATCCACTTTTACTGCGAGTTGTTTGATTTTATGACCAGGTCTTTAGGTGGTGATTTAGAAGATTTTGACCCTGAGATTGAGAGGACTTTCAGAGCCAGGAGGAGCCAGGCTATTCTTTCTGAGACTACAGAAATCCCTCCTATTCAGACTATCTTCACTCACTCAGGCATTGACATGGCAGACCACCAGAGAACGATGAAGGAGCTTGCAACACCGGATGCTGCATTTCAGTACTCCAGCATAGCTTATCCAGAGCTAGGGGGAAATTTTGAGCTCAGATCTGGACTCATCAATTTGCTGCCAAAGTTTCAGGGTTTATCTGGGGAGGATCCAAACAGACACCTGCACGAATTCCATGTGGTATGCTCTACTATGAAGCCTCAGGGCGTTTCTGAAGAAGACATTAAGTTAAGAGCATTTCCTTTTTCCTTGACTGGGGCTGCTAAGGATTGGTTGTATTATTTGCCCACTGGACATGTTGCTAGTTGGATTGAAATGAAGAGAGTATTTTTAGAGAAGTTTTTTCCAGCATCAAGGACCGCCATTATCAGAAAAAGTATTTGTGACATTCAACAAGTGGTTGGAGAGTCCCTTTATGATTATTGGGAGAGGTTCAAGAAGTTATGCTCTAGCTGTCCTCAACACCAAATTAGTGAGCAACATCTTGTGCAATATTTTTATGAAGGTTTATTACCTATGGATAGGAGCATGATTGATGCGGCGGCAGGAGGAGCCTTAGTAAACAAAACTCCGAAGCAAGCTAGAGAACTCATTTCTAACATGGCGGAGAATTCTCAACAATTCGGGAGTAGAGCACTCACTACAAGAGGGGTTAATGAAGCTCAAGTGATGTCTAATGAAAACAAAGAAATTCAGAGCTCATTGTTGGAGTTGACATCTTTAGTGAAGCAAATGGCATTGAACAATGTGAACCAAGCCTCAAATTTTCCAACAACTTCATTTCCAAATCAAGTTACAAGGGTATGTAGCATTTGTTCAAGCCAAGGACATAATTCGGACCTTTGTCCAAATCTCCAACAAGATGAATCGGTTGCGGCCTTGGCTAGAGTTCAATTCCAACAAAGAAATGACCCCTACTCATCTACCTACAATCCGGGTTGGAGGGACCATCCAAATTTGAAGTATGGTAACTCTTTTTACCAACAACCGCCTTCCAATCATCAATTTCAGCAGAATCAGCCCTCATTTCAGAGTTCACAGCAGCATCTACCGAACTTCCAGCAGTCACAGCAAACTCAGATCAATCAGCAACAATTTCAGCCATCAAACCCAAGTGTTCAGCCCCCGTTTTAGCCTAATTCTCAACATTTTCAGCAACAATTCCAGGCATTTGAACCTCAATTCCAGCAACCTTATCAAGGGCAGCAAGGCTTTCAATCATTCCCAGCTTTCCAAGCTCCAAATCAACAAAATTTTCAGCCATCACAGCCCATGAATCAGAATTTTCAGCCCTACAATCAAGGGTTTCAAAGTCAGAGTTTTCAGCCCTCGCCACCTAATTTTCCACCTAAAAATCAGAACTTTCAGCCCTACAACTCACAGCAAGGTTTCCAAGCATCTCAGCAATTTAATCAGCCCTATCAACAGCCCAATCAGTCCTCTTATCAGCCCCAAAATCCATGTTTTCAAGGATCACAGCAAGCTCAAAATTTTCAGCCTACTTCATCCTTTCAAAATCAATCAAGGAGCTTTGCTAACCAAGGAGGTTATGGGAATTCAAGTGGAGGAAATGTGCCCCAACTGAGGGTTGAGGATATGTTTCAACAAATGATGCAACAACAACAACATATTCAAAACCTTGAGAGGCAAATGGGTCAATTGGCTAGTGGGCTCAATCAGAATCAAGCTCAAGGATGAAGTCAACTACCTTCCCAAACTGTTCCTAATCCTAAAGGAAATGTGAGTGCTTTATATTTGAGGAGTGGGAAGGTCACCTCATCTCCAAAGAGTCCAAGAGCAGAATTTTCAGGAAACCGGACAGCAACGTCAATTCCAGCTCAAAACAGCAGTAGAATGACTTCAAATTCAGCTGATTCCACCCCTAGTCCGTGCCCAACCCTTTCCTCAAGCAACCCTCCAAATTTGGTGGCAAACGAAGAAGAAAACAGTGCCGAGGCCGATTTTACAGCCACCACATCGAATGGGACAGCAGGGCAGAATTCAGCATCTCTACCTCCGGCCAAAGAAGATGATTTTAGGGTTCCTTTACCTTTTCCACAGGGGAGAACTCCTACCAAAAGACACGTGGAGGAGGAGAAAGCAAAAGAGTACAATGAGCTGGTGAAACTTTTTAGTAAAGTTGAAATTAATGTACCCTTGCTGATGATGATTAAACAGGTTCCTAAGTACGCAAAATTTTTGAAAGATCTTTGTATTCATAAGAAGAAGCTTAAGGAAAATGAGTTAGTCAGCATGGGGAAGAATGTTTCATCACTTATCCATGCCATCCCTCAGAAATGTGAAGACCCTGGCATGTTCACTGTATCTTGTGAGATAGGGAGCACCACGCTACATGATGCTATGCTTGATTTAGGAGCTTCTATTAATGTCATGCCCAGGACAGTCTTCCAGATGCTTGGCATTGGTCCTCTACAGCCCACTGGAGTTGTGATACAGCTAGCAGATAGGAGCCAGACCCGGCCAGCGGGAGTTATTGAAGATGTGTTGGTTAAAGTGAAAGAGTTGATTTTCCCTGCGGACTTCTACATTCTAGACATGGAGGGAGAGTATCTTGCACGCAGATCCCCACTCATTCGTGGGAGGCCTTTTCTGAAGACTGCCAAAACAAAGATTGATGTTTATGCTGGCACACTCTCGATGGAGGTGGGAGACACAATAGTCCAGTTTAGCCTTTTCGATGCTATGAAGCATCCGAGGGAGGATCACTCCATCAGGAGCGTGGATATTCTTGATGAGCTGGAGCAGACAGAGTTAGAGGCTGAGGGATTTTTACCCAATTTTTCTGGAGGAGCTATCTATTCAGAGGAGGCTGAGAGGTTATTTACTGCTGAGACTGAGGATTTTTCAGAAGATGTTTCTGATATATTTCCAGCTGGAGAGATTTTTCTAGGTGTAGGGGATTGCACGGAGCCCCAGGGACCACCACCATTTCCGCAAAGTGTAGGGGATTGCACAGAGACCCAAGGATCACTTATTCCAGTTGAGTGCCTACTAGAACTTGAACCTGATATGGAACCAATACTTGACCCGGAGGGAGCTATGGACACATCTATCATTGTGGAACCTCCAGGTATTTTTCAGCGCGATCAGGTAAGTATTTCTTTTACTTTTTTGGAAACATCAATGGAGGTACCAAAAGTTGATTTTATTGGTTGCGATAGAATTCTTGATATATCATGTGTGGAAAATAATTGTGAAAATTTAATTGAATTATCCAAAATAGATTTCATTGAGGATGATAAGTTTCTTGATGCATCTTGGGTAGGTATTCATTGTGAAAATTTTTTTGAGCTGCCTAAAATTGATTTTATTGGATGTGATACATTTTCTGATACATTTTCTGCAAAGACTGATATTATTGCATTTCTGTCCTACCCTGCACGCTTGAGAGGGGTATTACATGGTTTTGCAGGGTCCAGAACACTTCTGGAGTGGGAGCTTTATCTGAACAGACTCAAACCTCCTGGAATGTGTCCGAAAAAGAATAAAGAGGGAGTAGATTTTACTTTAATCCAAAACACTCTACCTCTTGAATGGGTCTTGTATTTAAATAATCTTCGTCCACCTGAACAGGTTGCTGTAAAGTCCAAGTGTGGGGGAGCGATGCACTGTAAAGTTGAAGAAATGGAAGAAGCTCTTTCGCACACCCAGACTCCTCCACTACCACAGTGGAGGCTATTTCTTGACAGACTCCGACCATCAGAAATAAAAGGTAGTTTGATCTTTGTTGCCTTTTCCTTTATTGCATGTTTTCAATCTTAAAATGAGTTCTTGCTAATAAACACGTGAGTAGAGTAACATGAATAAATGTCATTGTAAATACCATGTTATTTCTTTTGGACATTTTTTCTTGCATGATTAGGAATAAATGTATCCCTTAGGTTATCTCTATAGCATTTTAGAATCTTTTGGAAAATAAATTAAATTTGGTTGTCGAGACTTAGGATTTGAGTTCATGGATGAATTCTTGGTTGCTTGAGTACTATTTTTCCTTAGACTCTTGATTGAGGATTTGAGATGGATTATTTTTAGCTAGTGAGATTAGCCTTATTTTGTGATACACATACTTGCTTAGGTTCTTTCAAAATCATATTTCAATGGTTGGATCACATCTATAGGGACTAATCATTTTATTTACCTTTCCACATCAATTTGTATATTCTATTCTAGTTGTCTTTCCTTATTCCTAATCTTAACTCTAATTTTTCTATGGACTTGTTTGCTTTGAATGTTTCTAATGCTATTTTGCCCGAGACGGAAAAGATTCAAGTGTGGGGGAGTGACTAGCTTTTTGGAAAGATTTGGTATCAAGGAGGCACTTCAATTCGAAAAAAACAAGAAAAAAACAAGAAAAAAAAATTCATGTGCCAAGTGAGTGATGTTTGGTGCCAAAAATGAGCAAGAGAGGTGGGAGCCATTGGAGACTTAGATTCTTTACTACATTTTGAAGATCAAAGTGGCATGCAATGAAAAGAAAAAAATCTGCAATGCAAGAAAAAGAAAAGAGAATGAAGAGAAAGTTTTTGCCAAAATGAAGTTAACTTGAGTTGTTTAACAGGTTTCGGAATTGGTTTGAATCAAAAATTGAAAAGTTGGAATTTTGGGAAGCCAAGATCAGTAACATCTTGTAGAGACTGAACTGAGCTAGAATTAATCTGCTTCAATGCAGAAATCAGTGCCAAAAATAGAGAAAAGAAGTTGTGCCAAAGAAAAGAAAAGAAAAAAAATCTGATTAGAAAAGAAGTTTGTATCAACTTGGGGCTGAATTTGATCTTTCATGGCTGTGAATCAAAGAATGAAGAACCGAAATATGTCAACAAGTGATGAGTGCATCCTTAGCTGATCAGAATTGGAAGGAATGTGGCTCTAGGACTGATAAATCAAAACAGAAAAAAAAAGAAACATGCAGGAATGAAATTCGAAATGGTTTGGATTGGAATTCTCCACTTCTAAGGGATGTAACTGCCTTGAAAACTCAGAGAATTGCAAGGATGAAGAATCAGAGATGCCATGAATCTGAAGTGGAGCTGGAATCTGAAGAAAAGAAAAAAAAACAGTTTGAGAAAAGAAAAGAAAAAGAGAGAAACAAAGTGGACACATGTGAACTTTGGCACCATGAAATCAAGTGAAGTTTCTCCCATCCGAATCAAAAGCTTTATTCCATTTCGTTGCTGACCTTGCTAGAAGATAAAAGAAGAAGAGAAAAATCAGAAAAGAGAAGAAAGAAACAAAAATGGCACGAAATTGGGAAACTTGGCACATTAGACCAAGGAAGGGTTTTTTTCATTCAATTCAAAGGCAATTATTCAAGTTTCACTCCACCATACTTTGTAATTCACTAGAGGACTGAAAGATGGGGCAAAGCACATTGGAAACATACTTGAGCAACTAAGTCTCCCATTCCATCAATTTTTCCATTTTCTTGGTTTTTATTCCATTTCTCACCATTTTCTATGCTTTTCACTTGTTTTTATAGATATTGATCCCAATCATGAATAATGGTGGAGAGTAGATAATAAGCAAGCCTATGGTAGTGCAAGAAGCATGTGTGTTTGAGTGAGCTCCACTTCCATCATCAAGTTAGAACTTAAGGAGAGAGCCACCAAAATTCTCCTTAAAAGGCTATGAGTTAGATTCATCTCAATGACTCATGATGGATGAAAATGCTAAGTTGTTGATTTAAGGACAAGATACTAATTCATAGAGCTTAGATTTTTGAGAATTGACAATCTTAGGTAATTTCTTTTCATTTGTTTCTAATTATGCTTAAGAAAGCCTAAGGTATACATATTTACTATTTTCGCGAGACGCTTAAGCTCAAGTGTGGGGGAGTTGATAAATACTATTTTATTGATTATTTGAGCTGCTTAAATCCATGTTTGACCTATATTTTTATTGCAAAAATTGTGAAATTGCCCTAGGTTTTAGAACTTACTCTTGTTTTGGACTAAATTGTAAATTTGCATTAAATTGAATTATTTGGCCACTAAATTCTTGATCTATTTTTGTAGGCATCAAAGGTTCAAGGACCTAGGGCATATTGGGTCAAACTTGAGTCGGAAGTGACCCGGATCGAATTATCAAGATTATGATTTAATCTGGGCCGTCCGATTCAAGAGCGGCTAGATCTGAGCCATCCGGGACGATCCGAAACAATCCGGCTAGGGCTAGGGTTGATCAAGCACCCTGATCATGATCTGAAGGTTTCATCCCAATCAGAGCTCAATCAACCGTTGGATCAAGCTTGGAGGGCTCTAGATCATCCATTCAAAGATTAGCTTGATCTGGACCATCCGTTGCAAATCTGGAGGATCTGAGCTACCATAAGGCTGATCCTGACCCCAGATCATCATCATCAAAGTTTGGCTCAAATCAGAGCAAGATCAGCCGTTGGATTGAAGTGGATCAATCTGGATCGTCCATGCTTAAGTATTTAATCAAAAATTTCCTGCCTTCAGCCGTCGTCGCGTCTTCGCCAAGTCCTCGCCGCAGCTGATTTCTTCTTCGTTTCTTCCTCATTTCTTCAGCAATTTCTTCGTTTTGAAGGCGTGACCACCTCGATTCGAGCTCATCCTTGAGTGACAGCAAGGAATCGGATTGAGGCTTACTTAATTTCGGTTATTAGCAGTAGATTTCAATACTGTGATTTCGTTTCTGAATTTCTGAAGCAATGTTTGTAGTATTTCGTTTCTGAACGGATTCTGCAGTAATTAGAGTTTTAATTCAGTATTCTTATAAGCTAGATTGTTTGTGTAATGACAAATTGAATTTGGGTTAGCTTGTTTTGTTTTGAATCGTATCTGAAGTTGGTATCAGTTGGGTAGCAATTCTGTTGCTGCATGCCAGATTTATTCTCTGCAGGTTTATAGCTGTAATTTCTCAGTTTTGTGCCAGTTAAACATTAATTTCCTTCATGTTTGTCTGAACTTAGATTAGAGATTCGAATTCAGCTTGTATTTTCTTGTCTCAACTTGCGTATTCTGCACCCTTCATTTCTGCAAATTCTACAATTTCTGCTCCAGTTGTGTTTCAGAATTAGCTTGTGTGCCAGGGTAATTGCTGCATGTTTTGCTGTAGTTTCTTGAGTTTGTGTCGAGTAGATCTCATATATCTTGTCTACACATTAGTTTGCGCATTCGAATTTGTTTGCTTAGTGAGTTTAATTTTTGCATTTGGAAGGATTCTGCAATCTGGCACAGTGTTTTTGCATTCCTTGTTCTGTTTTTGTATGTGAAATTGCTTGCTTTAGTTTTGAATATCAATAGTTGTCAGTTTGATTTCCAAGATAAGTGATCAGTTTTGATTCAGAATTCATCAGTAACTAGCTTTGCATTTAGGATAAACTTTCGGTGCATGAGTCTCTACCTTGTGTATCAAATTGGGTTCACTCTTCCACTTTGTATCAAGATGAGGATAATGCATTGATTGGTGTCAAGTTGATTGCTGATTTGCTGTGCCATATAGTTTGAAATCAGTTTGTTTCGGGCTTGGATCATTACTGAATTCCTAGCTTCTTTCCATCATTAGTATCAAGTTTCATTTTTACCATTAAGATTAAAGTTTTTTTTTGCATAGTTTCAATTGAAGTTTAGTTTCCGTGTTGATTTAATTGTTTGGCATTTAGTAGTAATTGAATTCAGATTTGCTCCTCTAATTCGATTAAGTTTCTGTGGGTGAATCGGGTCCCCTTTGATTGAGTTATTACTTGCTATCGCTCTTTTATTTCATTTGTTTAGTTTTCATTTATTTTTATTGGCCATTTCATTTCATTACATTTTCGTTTCCAATTGCAGCCCAAACCCAATCATTTACTTAAAACCCAAAAACAATCACGACACCTAAATACAAGCGCGAATCAAACAACGTAAATTAGCCCGAGAAAAATATGACCTGTGGCCCCTATTTACATTTTCAGATTTTGATTGTAAAAAGGGTTTCCCAGCATTTCATATACATTTAAATTTGAGGCCCACATTCGTGACAGTCCATTTGGGTCTATCAAATTTTTGGCGCCGTTGCCGGGGACTTACTAGTTGACTTGTTTGATTTTGCTTGTGCACTTATTTCATATCATTCTTGACTGACTTTTGTGCTTATTGCCATATCTTTTGATTTGATTTTATTTGTTTTATCTTTTTATCCACTTTTACTGCGAGTTGTTTGATTTTATGACCAGGTCTTTAGGTGGTGATTTAGAAGATTTTGACCCTGAGATTGAGAGGACTTTCAGAGCCAGGAGGAGCCAGGCTATTC
>JAGFNQ010006666.1:31291-53043 GCA_024364735.1 Boesenbergia rotunda
CCGGTGCATGTCGACAAGGATACGAGTTCGTAAAATTCAAAATTTTTACGTGCAGCGGAAGAGTTTGCATAAAATAATTTCCTAAATTATTTTAACTTCGTATCTAGCATGCAATCCTATGGTGTGTTGACATAATCATAAATAAAACTTTGCGGAAAAGTAAACTAATTTACCAAGTACCTCTCGTAACTCGAAGTAAGGGACGAGATCCAACCGTAGCGTCCCTTGGAAGCTCCGCCTCTATTCGCGTCCACGCCGAGTTCTCTTCGGGATGACTTCACAAAGTCACGAGTTTTGTGCCGACGAGAACTACTAGATTCTCGGAAGGCACAACTAGAATGAACAAGAGAAAATAATGGAAACTAACCAACGAAGTAACGGAATCGAATTCCGAGAAGAGAGGAGTCGCTATCCGCTTCTTCTTCTTCTTGTTCGGGTTCTCCTTCTTCTTGAAACCTCACGGCAACTTCAAGGGGGAAGTTGTTTGGTGCGCCGGCCCTAAACCTCTAGGGTGGGCGCCGGCCCTAGGCAAGAGAGGAAGAGGGAGAGGAGAAGAGATTAAGAGAGAGAGGGAGAGAATAATTAATCTCTTAATTCGTTGGAATAAGGGCTAGCCTTTGGTTCCTTTATATAGTAGCAACTCCTTTGCTAAGTCTCCCTCTAAACCGAATTAACGGAATTAGTTATAAGAAATTTATCTTATAAATTTTCTTATTAATTATTCCGTTTAAACCGAGTCTTTATTATAAACTAATTTATAATAAAACTAATTCTTCTTCTCTTTAAATTATGGAATAAATTTTTATAAGAAATTTATAAACTTTCTTATTATGGAAAAATCAATTCATAATTGATTTTATAAAATTAAAATAAACCAATTCATGGATTATTTTAATCTTCCATAAAAGAATAAATTTCTATAAATTTATTTATATAAATTTCTTTATACAAATTTATTTATCCATAATTTATAAAACAAATCACACTAGATTTATTTTATTAATTAAACCAAAATTAATTGGTTTTCTCCTCTTATTGTGGCCGGCCACCAAAGGGGGTTTTGACACCCTCTTTGGCCGGCCAAACCAACCCGAACCGCCGCGAATTAAACTCATTTAATTCGCCCAAAAAGCCTTCAAAAGACTTAGCCATTTTTAGCTTCCATTGCGCCTCTGATAAATTCAGATTCGACTTATTTCTCTTGATCGGAAAATCCAATTTTCAACTCGTTTTAAATCCCTCGGATTACTCGTATTGCGTGTGACTAAATAGGCTTTCGATTTATGTTGGCCGTCTATAATTAACCCATTAATTATAGAACGATCATGAGTGGCACCTAGTAGTACATCATGATCCCCAATTAATCGAAAGATCAACGGTTTGACCTCAGAAGAAATTATTCTGAAACCCTTCAGCAGCTCTAATGAATCGTGCCCCATTCCCTTCACCACCTTATACCCACTTGGTTCAGGACACGGTCTATGGTGTCAGTCCCCACTAGGCTGACTACGTCACACCTAGCCCAAGTAGTGTCTTTCTCGTCCTTTGGATTTCTAATTACTCTCATGTATTTTAGAGACTCGCACTCTAAACATGATGTACTCTGGCCAGAGGTTTTGAGTAACAATCCGACGATAGGCCTGGGTATACATCTCCTCGCAAGGAGTGGTGAATCCTTTGTAGGCTGTTCAAACATCTTCGGGCACTTCGGCTTATACCCAATCATCCTGGGTCCACACCTCCTTGGAGATGTTTGCTTAAGATGTTAAAGTATAAGTCTCCATGACCAAGATGACTTGAACACCGCAAGTCAAAGGAACATCGCACTTAAGCCGCAGTAAGAACTTCATTGACATATCTACATGTAGATTCCCATATGAAGTCTTACAGCTAGTCACTCCAATGAACTAGTTCCCTTAACTAGCATCCATGTTTATCTCCGGACATCCCAATGTCACCAGCCAGTGAGAATCAGCTGATTAGAGAATAACCCATGCTAGTCTCAACAGAATTGATAGTGTCCGTTTTTATCAATTCATCGACTAGGGATAATTTCAATACTTCACAATTGCACATATAGAGATAATCACTAGTTGTGATCCCATCACAAATTCTCTTATGCTGTGAGTTGTATTGCGGACATTCAGTAGATGAGTTTAAGATCCCAATCAAATACACAAAACATGTATACTCAAATAGTGAATTATCATTTATAATATAAATGTTTACATCATAAGGCGATTGCCTTAGGACACTTCTCTCATATCACTAACAAACTCCCACTTGGCCTAATGCCAATCGCTACGGTATCCAATACCACAGGCTCTAACATGACCCTCAAACTTGTTTTGAGGCAAGGCCTTAGTTAAAGGATCCGCTATATTCCTTTCAGTGGGAACTCTCTCAATTTGTATGTCATTCCTACTTATAATCTCTCTGATCAGATGATAGCGTCGAAGCACGTGTTTGGATCGCTGATGAGACCTTGGTTCCTTCGCTTGTGCAATAGCTCCATTGTTGTCGCAGTAAACCGGCACTGCTTCATCAATGGTTGGAACCACGCCAAGTTCGGTGACAAACTTCTTGATCCAGACTGCTTCCTTTGCTGCTTCCGAAGCTGCGATATATTCCGCTTCCGTGGTGGAATCCGCTACGGTGTCTTGTTTGGAACTCTTCCAACTAACTGCGCCTCCATTCAAAGTAAATACGTATCCAGACTGCGATTTGGAGTCATCCTTATCTGTCTGGAAACTGGCATCTGTATACCCACGTATTATCAAATCTCCTTCTCCATATATTAGAAATACATCCTTAGTTCTTCTTAAGTACTTAAGGATTGTTTTAACAGCCGCCCAATGATCCATTCCTGGATCCGACTGGTATCTGCTTGTGACGCTCAAAGCATATGATACATCGGGCCTAGTACATAACATAGCATACATGATAGATCCTATTGCGGATGCATAGGGAATCTTATTCATGCTAATCCTCTCGTCTTCTGTGCGCGGACACATAGACTTCGAAAGGTTGATCCCATGCCTGATGGGAAGGTAACCTTTCTTGGATTCCGACATGCTAAACCTTTTTAGCACTCGGTCTATATATGTAGACTGCGAAAGACCAAGCAACCGTTTTGATCTATCTCTATAGATTCTAATCCCAAGGATATAGGTTGCTTCTCCCAGGTCTTTCATGGAGAAAGTTTTGGACAACCAAATCTTAACTGTCTGTAAAACTGATATATCGTTTCCTATAAGTAAGATGTCATCGACATATAATACTAGGAATACGACTGCACTCCCACTAACCTTCTTGTACACACAAGGTTCGTCTGGATTTTGTGAGAAATCAAACTCTTTGATTGTCTCATCAAAACGGATGTTCCAGCTCCTAGCTGCTTGCTTCAGTCCATATATGGATCGTCGAAGCTTGCATACTTTGGTTTTATCAACCGATGTGAAACCTTCAGGTTGTATCATGTATACATCCTCAAGCAGGTTTCCATTAAGGAAAGCTGTTTTCACATCCATTTGTCATATCTCATAATCATAATGAGCTGCTATGGCTAGGAGCATCCGAATGGATTTAAGCATAGCTACTGGCGAATAGGTTTCGTCATAATCAATTCCTTGCTTCTGACGATATCCTTTTGCCACTAATCTAGCCTTAAAGGTAACAACATTACCTTCCATGTCGGTTTTCTTCTTGAAAACCCACTTGCACCCTATGGGCTTAATCCCTTCAGGTGGGTTAACCAAGTCCCATACTTGGTTTTCGTACATGGAATCCATTTCCGACTTCATGGCCTCAAGCCATTTGTCCCTTTCTGAACTTTTCAGAACATCTTCATAACTGATAGGTTCGTCATCGCTTATGAGTAACACGTCGTTCGATTCACTTACGAGAAATCCGTATCTCTCTGGAATATTGCGTGTCCTATCAGATCTACGAAGAGGTGGTGTAGTTTTAGGTTCAACTGATAGCTCATCATTATGAAGTATTGGTTGTGGGTCTAGACTAGGTGTCTCTGTAATGTCTATTGGAGTTTCTTGAACTTCATCAAGTTCAATCCACTCCCACTGTTTTCTTGTAAAAGAAATTCCTTTTCCAGAAATACAGCATGCCTTGAAACAAACACCTTTTGTTCCAAGGGATGATAGAATTGGTAACCCTTCGTTTCCTTAGGGTATCCAATAAATAGACATCTATCAGACTTAGCATCCAATTTGTCTGATATAATCCGCTTCACATAAGCAGGACAACCCCATATCTTAAGGTGAGTTAAGTGAGGTTTCTTACTATTCCATGTCTCATATGGAGTAGTAGAGACTACCTTGGTCGGGACTCTGTTTAGCTAGTAAACAGCTGTCTTAAGTGCATAACCCCAAAAGGATTTTGGAAGAGTTGCATGATTCATCATTGACCTAACCATGTCCATCAAGGTTCGGTTGCGCCTCTCAGATACACCATTATGCTGTGGTGTATATGGCGGAGTCCATTGGGATAATATCCCATTGTCCCTAAGATAATCTTGAAACTCTTGACTCAAGTATTCACCACCCCGATCGGATCGAAGTATCTTAATACTTTTGCCAAGCTGTTTCTCTACTTCATTTCTGAACTCTTTGAATTTCTCAAAGGCTTCAGATTTGTGTTTCATCAAGAACACGTACCCGAATCGTGAGTGATCATTGATAAAGGTGATGAAGTAGCTATAGCCTCCTTGTGCAAGAGTTGACATTGGTCCACATACATCAGTATGTATTAGACCAAGCAATTCTCCCACTGGATTACCTTTTCCGGAAAAGGGTAATTTGGTCATCTTGCCTTTTAAGCACGATTCGCATGTATCAAATGAACCGGGTTCAAATGATTCCAAAATTCCACATCGGTGTAATTTGGTCATGCGTTTCTTACTTATATGGCCAAGACGACAATGCCAAGTGTAGGAGTCTATTCGATTATCTATTCGAGCACGTTTGTTGCTAACTTTGATATTGAAAATGTCACTGGATAAATCTAACATGTAGATTCCATTGCACAAAGTTTCATTCCCATAAAGAACACCATTTAAAGTTATGTAACAACAATTGTTACTAAAAGTTAAATGATAACCCTTTTCATTCAGACATGAAATAGATACAATGTTCTTTATCAACGAAGGAACAAAATAGCAATTATCCAATTCTAAGACACGTCCTGTAGGGAGCTTTAGCAAATATGTTCCGATGGCAACAGCAGCAATCTTTGCTCCGTTTCCAACTCGCAAATTCGCTTCTCCCTTGACGAGCCTTCTTCTATTCCTTAGCCCTTGTATGTCATTACATATATGTGAGCTACACCCAGTATCAAGTACCCATGTGTTTGAGGAAATAGAGTGACATTCAATAACGAAGATACTTGAAGAGGATGAGGCATCGGATGCCTTATTCTTCATGGACTCAAGATAAACCTTGCAGTTTCTTCGCCAGTGACCCTCCTTGCGACAGTAATGGCAAGTGTCTTTTAGGGTATTTTCAGTCTTTTTGGCCTTTTTCTTCTTTCCCTTATTCTGTTCTTTGGCCTTCCTCTTAGAACCTTTCTTCGAGGAACCAACTAACAGTACCATCTTCTGATCCTGCTTTACAGAAGGCTCTACAGTCTTCAGCAGGTTGAGCATCTCAGGAAACTGGTCGTCTCTAGTTTGTTCATCCGATAGTTCATCACAAATTGTGAATAACTCTTGGGCAAACAACTCAGAATTAAGTCAATACTTAGTTCATGATCCATTGCAAAATCGAGTGCGCTCAGTCGCTCAATGTACCCCAACATCTTTAACACAAACTGCGAGGCAGAAGTGCCTTCCTGCATCTTAGTGGTGAAGAGGAGTCTGGAGACTTCGAACCTTTCGGATCTCGCCTGCTCTTTAAACAACTCATGAAGATGGAAGATGATGGTATAAGCATCCATATGCTCATGCTGCTTTTGCAGCTCAGGTACCATAGAGGCTAGCATAATGCAACTCGCAAGTTCAGAATCAGTCACATGTTTCTGATAGGCCACTAATTGTTTTGGAGTTGCACCCTCTGGAGGATGGTTGGGAAGTTGATCTTCAAGGACATAGGCAAGCTTCTCTGCCTTGAGGACTATCCTCAGGTTTGGAAGCCAGTCCATGAAGTTTGGCCCAGTTAGTTTATTGGTGTCCAAAATGGAACGCAGATTCAGAGAAGACATGATCGAGTGATTATCCTAGAAATACAAATTGAGATTATGTGAGAAGATTGATAAAGAATGTATCAATATACATAAATTGAAATCCTATTTATTTTTCAAATTGAATAACCCTTATTATCAATTTGGGAGATCGTAGGAACATCTCCAAATAGGTTGATATCCAACCATAGGTAAGAACCACCATGGCTGTGGCCATCAAGTTTTTCTTAGCTATGAAGGTAGGTAATTATACCGATTACACATCACATATATGTAACTATTACTTTATGCTATCAACTAATTGAATGTTTGCATAAATCATTGGGTTGTTAACTCATTAACAAGTATGCATCATTATACATAGCACCCAACTGCACCTCTCTTCACATCGACCTTGGCTGTGGCACAACAAATCGATGCTCCAAGCTTAAGGCTGACCCATTAATCAAGAAATAGTTTTAATATGGTTGGTGCTCATTCAACCGCTTAGTCAGGCTTGGATGTGTCCAACAACCAAAACTAAGGATTGACCTCTGACTCCAACTATATTATTCATAAACTATTTCCATGGTTTGAACATGTTGAGGTTCAAGTCGGGCATGGATGTGTCCATCAACCCAATCGAGAAACAAAACTCCGATTCTAACCATATTAATGGAAGGTGTTGGCCTTAATATTTTGTAAGGGGTTTTGGGTCTCATCTTTTCTAAGCACATTCACGACATTATGTCATGACTAACGATTTCCTTGATAAAGTATGCATGTGACTTAATTTATCAAGTCTCATGAATTGAATTAGGAACCGGATTTCCTTATTTCAATTTCATACTTTATTGAAGGAATTGTTTTGGGAAATAATTTCCTAAATTGTCATAATTAATTTCGGAAATAATATGTTCAAGACTTTGATTTTTCTAAATCGAATCTTATTAAATTAAGAGACAAATCCCTTAATTCAACTACATATTATTTTCATGAAAATCTCATTTAAGAAAACTCTATAGGAAACCATTTTCCTAATTAATTTTGGAGACAACAATATGTAAGAGCATCACCTCTTCAACATATTTTATTCATGGATTGAATTAATTACAACAAATCATTTTCTAAGGGTGGCTCCCCGAGGCTCAGATACCCAAAAAAAGTAATGTGTTGTAAATCCAATTGGACGGCTCCCCGAGGCTCAATCCAAATCAAACATGACAATTTCAATTAAAAAATTGAGAAATTAAATTACAACAACTAACTTTAAATTGGACGGCTCCCCGAGGCTCAATCCAAAATAAAGAATTTTGTTGTCAATTTAAAAACCAATTCAAATTTAATTGTCAATTAACTGTCCATGAATTTGTCTAGACTTTCTTAAAAGAAAGTGCCCAAAATTGCGAGATTTCAAAAATTGGTTTTCAGAATAATTGTAAGTTTCCGGTACAAAGAAAACTTACATATTTCCAAAATTGGAAAATTTCTAAAATAGAAAAATTTCCAAAATTGGAAAGTTTCCAAAGATGGGAAGTTTTCACAATTATTATAAAAATTTAGAAACTAGGATATTTCAAAAGTTTGCGAAATTTCATGAGGATTTCCAAACTTAGAAATTCCTAAATCTAAAATTTATTATAATTGGAAAGTTTCCATAATTGAAAAATTTTTCCGAAATTGAGATCATGACAAAGTTTTCCACAAAACAATTATATGATTAAGTCGAACACTAACCGGCTCTAATACCACTGTTGGGACCGGGTACATGTCGACAAGGATACGAGTTCGTAAAATTCAAAATTTTTACGTGCAGCGGAAGAGTTTGCATAAAATAATTTCCTAAATTATTTTAACTTCGTATCTAGCATGCAATCCTATGGTGTGTTGACATAATCATAAAATAAAACTTTGCGGAAAAGTAAACTAATTTACCAAGTACCTCTCGTAACTCGAAGTAAGGGACGAGATCCAACCGTAGCGTCCCTTGGAAGCTCCGCCTCTATTCGCGTCCACGCCGAGTTCTCTTCGGGATGACTTCACAAAGTCACGAGTTTTGTGCCGATGAGAACTACTAGATCCTCGGAAGGCACAACTAGATGAACAAGAGAAAATATAGGAAACTAACCAACGAAGTAACGGAATCGAATTCCGAGAAGAGAGGAGTCGCTATCCGCTTCTTCTTCTTCTTGTTCGGGTTCTCCTTCTTCTTGAAACCTCACGGCAACTTCAAGGGGGGAAGTTGTTTGGTGCGCCGGCCCTAAACCTCTAGGGTGGGCGCCGGCCCTAGGCAAGAGAGGAAGAGGGAGAGGAGAAGAGATTAAGAGAGAGAGGGAGAGAATAATTAATCTCTTAATTCGTTGGAATAAGGGCTAGCCTTTGGTTCCTTTATATAGTAGCAACTCCTTTGCTAAGTCTCCCTCTAAACCGAATTAACGGAATTAGTTATAAGAAATTTATCTTATAAATTTTCTTATTAATTATTCCGTTTAAACCGAGTCTTTATTATAAACCAATTTATAATAAAACTAATTCTTCTTCTCTTTAAATTATGAAATAAAATTTTATAAGAAATTTATAAACTTTCTTATTATGGAAAAATCAATTCATAATTGATTTTATAAAATTAAAATAAACTAATTCATGGATTATTTTAATCTTCCATAAAAGAATAAATTTCTATAAATTTATTTATATAAATTTCTTTATACAAATTTATTTATCCATAATTTATAAAACAAATCACACTAGATTTATTTTATTAATTAAACCAAAATTAATTGGTTTTCTCCTCTTATTGTGGCCGGCCACCAAAGGGGGTTTTGACACCCTCTTTGGCCGGCCAAACCAACCCGAACCGCCGCGAATTAAACTCATTTAATTCGTCCAAAAAGCCTTCAAAAGACTTAGCCATTTTTAGCTTCCATTGCGCCTCTGATAAATTCAGATTCGACTTATTTCTCTTGATCAGAAAATCTAATTTTCAACTCGTTTTAAATCCCTCGGATTACTCGTATTGCGTGTGACTAAATAGGCTTTCGATTTATGTTGGCCGTCTATAATTAACCCATTAATTATAGAACGATCATGAGTGGCACCTAGTAGTACATCATGATCCCCAATTAATCGAAATATCAACGGTTTGACCTCAGAAGAAATTATTCTGAAACCTTTCAGCAGCTCTAATGAATCGTGCCCCATTCCCTTCACCACCTTATACCCACTTGGTTCAGGACACGGTCTATGGTGTCAGTCCCCACTAGGCTGACTACGTCACACCTAGCCCAAGTAGTGTCTTTCTCATCCTTTAGATTTCTAATTACTCTCATATATTTTAGAGACTCGCACTCTAAACATGATGTACTCTGGCCAGAGGTTTTTGAGTAACAATCCGACGATAGGCCTGGGTATACATCTCCTCGCAAGGAGTGGTGAATCCTTTGTAGGCTGTTCAAACATCTTCGGGCACTTCGGCTTATACCCAATCATCCTGGGTCCACACCTCCTTGGAGATGTTTGCTTAAGATGTTAAAGTATAAGTCTCCATGACCAAGATGACTTGAACACCGCAAGTCAAAGGAACATCGCACTTAAGCCGCAGTAAGAACTTCATTGACATATCTACATGTAGATTCCCATATGAAGTCTTACAGCTAGTCACTCCAATGAACTAGTTCCCTTAACTAGCATCCATGTTTATCTCCGGACATCCCAATGTCACCAGCCAGTGAGAATCAGCTGATTAGAGAATAACCCATGCTAGTCTCAACAGAATCGATAGTGTCCGTTTTTATCAATTCATCGACTAGGGATAATTTCAATACTTCACAATTGCACATATAGAGATAATCACTAGTTGTGATCCCATCACAAATTCTCTTATGCTGTGAGTTGTATTGCGGACATTCAGTAGATGAGTTTAAGATCCCAATCAAATACACAAAACATGTATACTCAAATAGTGAATTATCATTTAATAATATAAATGTTTACATCATAAGGCGATTGCCTTAGGACACTTCTCTCATATCACTAACATTTCACTTGTTTTTATAGATATTGATCCCAATCATGAATAATGGTGGAGACTAGATAATAAGCAAGCCTATGGTAGTGCAAGAAGCATGTGTGTTTGAGTGAGCTCCACTTCTATCATCAAGTTAGAACTTAAGGAGAGAGCCACCAAAATTCTCCTTGAAAGGCTATGAGTTAGATTCATCTTAATGACTCATGATGGATGAAAAGGCTAAGTTGTTGATTTAAGGACAAGATACTAATTCATAGAGCTTAGATTTTTGAGAATTGACAATCCTAGGTAATTTCTTTTCATTTGTTTCTAATTATGCTTAAGAAAGCCTAAGGTATACATATTTACTGTTTTCGCGAGACGCTCAAGCTCAAGTGTGGGGGAGTTGATAAATACTATTTTATTGATTATTTTAGCTGCTTAAATCCATGTTTGACCTATGTTTTTATTGCAAAAATTGTGAAATTGCCCTAGGTTTTAGAACTTACTCTTGTTTTGGACTAAATTGCAAATTTGCATTAAATTGAATTATTTGGCCACTAAATTCTTGATCTATTTTTGTAGGCATCAAAGGTTCAAGGACCTAGGGCATATTGGGCCAAACTTGAGTCGGAAGTGACCCGGATCAAATTATCAAGATTATGATTTAATCTGGGCCGTCCGATTCAAGAGCGGCTAGATCTGAGCCATCCGGGACGATCCGAAACAATCCGAGCTAGGGCTAGGGTTGATCAAGCACCCTGATCAAGATCTGAAGGTTTCATCCCAATCAGAGCTCAATCAACCGTTGGATCAAGCTTGGAGGGCTCTAGATCATCCATTCAAAGATTAGCTTGATCTGGACCATCCGTTGCAAATCTGGAGGATCCGAGCTACCATAAGGCTGATCCTGACCCCAGATCATCATCATCAAAGTTTGGCTCAAATCAGAGCAAGATCAGCCGTTGGATTGAAGTGGATCAATCTGGACCGTCCATGCTTAAGTATTTAATCAAAAATTTCCTGCCTTCAGCCGTCGTTGCGTCTTCGCCAAGTCCTCACCGCAGCTGATTTCTTCTTCGTTTCTTCCTCGTTTCTTCAGCAATTTCTTCGTTTTGAAGGCGTGACCACCTCGATTCGAGCTCATCCTTGAGTGACAGCAAGGAATCGGATTGAGGCTTAGTTAATTTCGGTTATTAGCAGTAGATTTCAATACTGTGATTTCGTTTCTGAATTTCTGAAGCAATGTTTGTAGTATTTCGTTTCTGAACGGATTCTGCCGTAATTAGAGTTTTAATTCAGTATTCTTATAAGCTAGATTGTTTGTGTAATGACAACTTGAATTTGGGTTAGCTTGTTTTGTTTTGAATCGTATCTGAAGTTGGTATCAGTTGGGTAGCAATTCTGTTGCTGCGTGCCAGATTTATTCTCTGCAGGTTTATAGCTTTAATTTCTCAGTTTTGTGCCAGTTAAACATTAATTTCCTTCATGTTTGTCTGAACGTAGATTAGAGATTCGAATTCAGCTTGTATTTTCTTGTCTCAACTTGCGTATTCTGCACCCTTCATTTCTGCAAATTCTACAATTTCTGCTCCAGTTGCGTTTCAGAATTAGCTTGTGTGCCAGGGTAATTGCTGCATGTTTTGCTGTAGTTTCTTGAGTTTGTGTCGAGTAGATCTCATATATCTTGTCTACACATTAGTTTGCGCATTCGAATTTGTTTGCTTAGTGAGTTTAATTTCTGCATTTGGAAGGATTCTGCAATCTGGCACAGTGTTTTTGCATTCCTTGTTCTGTTTTTGTATGTGAAATTGCTTGCTTTAGTTTTGAATATCAATAGCTGTCAGTTTGATTTCCAAGATAAGTGATCAGTTTTGATTCAGAATTCATCAGTAACTAGCTTTGCATTTAGGATAAACTTTCGGTGCATGAGTCTCTACCTTGTGTATCAAATTGGGTTCACTCTTCCACTTTGTATTAAGATGAGGATAATGCATTGATTGGTGTCAAGTTGATTGCTGATTTGCTGTGCCATATAGTTTGAAATCAGTTTGTTTCGGGCTTGGATCATTACTGAATTCCTAGCTTCTTTCCATCATTAGTATCAAGTTTCATTTTTACCATTAAGATTAAAGTTTTTTTTTTTTGCATAGTTTCAATTGAAGTTTAGTTTCCGTGTTGATTTAATTGTTTGGCATTTAGTAGTAATTGAATTCAGATTTGCTCCTCTAATTCGATTAAGTTTCTGTGGGTGAATCGGGTCCCCTTTGATTGAGTTATCACTTGCTATCGCTCTTTTATTTCATTTGTTTAGTTTTCATTTATTTTTATTGCCATTTCATTTCATTGCATTTTCGTTTCCAATTGCAGCCCAAAACCCAAACATTTACTTAAAACCCAAAAACAATCACGACACCTAAATACAAGCGCGAATCAAACAACGTAAATTAGCCCCGAGAAAAATACGACTTGTGGCCCCTATATTACATTTTCAGATTTTGATTGTAAAAAGGGTTTCCAGCATTTCATATACATTTAAATTTGAGGCCCACATTCGTGACAGTCCATTTGGGTCTATCAGTGCTCCAAATTCATGGTGAGGGAAAATTATTATACACATGATTAGCTATGGAAAATTCATATTAGATAATTTGATTCCCATTGTTTTTGTTCTTATTACAATGTAATCCCTTGGCTAGTAATTTTTATGGAATTCATGTGTCAAAGAACTTAATCATGCTTAAGTATGATCTACTTTTGTATTAAAATTCTTCCATGATCAAGTTTGTTCCAAAACAAAGAAGGAACTGTCTGGTTCATCTTTACAAAATCGAATTATGTATTCATCATGTGTGTTATCCATGTCTATCTATTTTCTATTCAAAGGATTGCATGCATACCAGCTTTGGAAGCCTAATTCAAACTTGATTTCAAATCGGTTGGAACCATGACTGTAATACACACTTGGAAGTATGACTTTTCAATCCAATCCATGAGTTTTAGCTTCAATATGCCATGATTAGGATTGAACTCCATAGTTCACTATAAATCTAGAAGTTAGCTAAAATACTTGCAATAACTTATGATATGTTCTTATGTTTGAGATGAACCTAGTTGAGTATGGCATGACTTCAATGTATATGTTATTAATGTTAATCTATGGCATATCAAGTTTCTTTAAGAACGAGATCAACACATAATTTGAACTGATCACTCATAAGGTGTTGATAGATAAAAACATGAGCTTAAGGTTTAGGCTTAGGTTTTGCTTAAGGTATTTTGTTTGGTGAACATGATTAAGTATGCCATGATTTTATTGTATGAATGCATGCTAAAGAACAAGGGTTAACACATAGTTTGTACTAATAAGACATCACCAAACAAAAAGCATGAGGTTTAACATTCACTACTTAAGTTCCTTGACTTTGTGCCCTCTTTGTATCAAACTAAATTAAGGTCTATCACTTAGTTATTCAGAACCTAAGAGTAACTTGGATTATCAAAATTGTTTGGAATAAACATGATCATGCTTGGAACATACTTATCATGCCTTGATACAAACCTGTTTGTGGTATTATCTTAAATGCATAGAAATTCTTGATTTTTGGTGTGGAATGAAAAATCTGTTTGGATCCATAGAAATTCTTGATCTTGAACCCATAGAATTCCTTGATCTTTAGTTTGAAGGACATGAATCATGTTGTTTGCTATGGTTAAGGGAAATGAATTGTGTTTAATGGAATTCTATCTTGGATTAAATCTAATTGAATTAGGGTTTAGAAGTGTTTCAGAATTTCTGAACTTTCAGAGTTTCTGAACTGTCGTCTGTGTCAGACCTGATCGGTCCATCGACCGATCAGGACTCACCCTGATCGGTCTGGCGACCGATCAGGGATCACTATGATCGGTCCTATGATCGATCAGATCAATTCTGATCAACGAACTGCCAGATCGTTCCAATTTGATCCAAAAACTTTCCAGACCAATCGCTTTGCATCGAATTGTATCTGATTACTGATCATACTGATACACACAAACATGATACAATTCGATTACAATTGAAACATACTTGATCATCCATTGGTACAAACCTGGTACTAAGGAAGTACAATAAAAATTTGATCCAAGTGGTGGAATATGGGTAGGAACTTTTAAAACCCTTGATTTTCAGAAATTTTTCTGAAGCATCAAGTGTTAAACAAAACTTAATATTGATTTGATACAAACCTATGTTGGAATGTTAAAATTCATAAGAAAGGGTTTGTTGAGTCATGACTCTTGTTCTTAATGTCGTGTTTCGGAAATTTTTCTGAAATGACGAATATCAATAGAGTCTACATCCCTGTTGTGGAATGCCAATTGTTAATGCAGTCTGATCAGGAACGTATTAGAGTTTCAGAATTTTTTCTGAAATCTGATCGCGCCCCAGACTAATCAGATATGTTTCTGTATCACGTGATCAACGAACCTGATCGGTCATGGAAACCAATCAGGATTATCGGTCCGATACTGCTGCATTCCTTATTTGTCATATGAAACATATACATGCTTGACCATGATATATTTCTGTATATGTTTTCATGTGCAATTCACACTTATTGCCAAATGATGCATTTACATTGTTGTCATGATACGTTTATGGTATATGCCTTTCATATGCAATTCAAAAATTATCCTTTGATTATTTTGGATTTGGGGAGAGACCCGTGTTTGAGGGGGAGGTATGTTCAAACTTAATAACCATACCCTTTTCGATGTTTGACAAGGGAGAGAAAATGGTTGATTAAGTTTAGGGTTATTGTAGGGGGAGGATCTTGATTCCCTTACAATAATTGAACTGCCTTCAATTGATCATTAATGCCTAAACTTAAATCGGGTTGTCAAACAACAAAAAGAGGGAGATTATTGATGCAGTCTGACCCTGATTGTTGATTTGGTGTTAACACTGATTTAAGTTTGATTCAAGTTTGGTTGAATTCGGATTAAGTCCAGGTGGATCGGGAGATCGCACGCTGGCATGTGAAAAGTCCTAACTTGGAGGGTTAGGTGGGAAAAAGTCCTAGCTTGGAGGGCTAGGTGATGGAAATCCCGGTGACTGAAGCCGGGTCCTGGTGAGTGAAGCCAGGTGATGGAAATCTCGGTGAGTGAAGCCGGGTCCTGGTGAGTGAAGCCAGGTGGTGGAAATCTCGGTGAGTAAAGTCGGGTCCTGGTGAGTGAAGCCAGGTGATGAAAATCCTAGTGAGTGAAGCTAGGTTGAAATCCCGGTGAGTGAAGCCGGGTCCCGGTGAATGAAGCCGGGTGACTGAAACCCTGGTGAGTGAAGCCAGGTCCTAGTGAGTGAAGCTAGGTTGAAATCCCGGTGAATGAAGCCGGGTGACCGAAACCCTTGTGAGTGAAGCCAGGTCCTAGTGAGTGAAGCTAGTTTGAATGAAGTCCCGGTGAGTGAGACTGGGCATGAGGTCTTGATCCGAGGGATCAAGCACGAGTCAGAGAAGAGCTGGAGGCTTGTTCTCATGACTTAAAGTGGATTTGACCTTGCCTGGATCGGTCTGGTGACCGATCAGGGAAGTTGGCACAGAGTTCCCTTGTGGATCGGTCGGGTGACCGATCCAGGTGTGTCTGATCGGTCTGGTGACCGATCAGGGAGCATACAGTGAGGTTGGGAACCTACTGCTCAGCTCCTGATCGGTCTGGTGACCAATCAGGGAGAATACAGTTCACTTACTGCTTGGCTCCTGATCGGTTTGGTGACCGATCAGGGAGAACACAGTGAGTTGAGTTCCCCCACTGATCAGGTCCTGAACGGTCTGGTGACCGACCAAAGACTTAGGATCTGATTTTCACAGTTACTGTTCACTTAGACGTGGACCGATCAGGATGGAGCCTGATTGGTCTGAGAGTCGCCTGATTGGTCTGGTGACCGATCAGGCTGGAGCCTGATTGCTCTGGGTACCGATCTGGAGTGTGCAGCAGACTGCTGGATAGGTCTGGGGACCAATCAAGAGTATGCAGAAGACTGCTAGATCGGTCTGGTGACCGATCAGGCTCCTCCCTGATCGGTCTGGGGATCGATCAGGAGCAGAACTTTAATTCAAATACGCTGTCAGAAGTGTCTGATCACGTCTATTTTCTCTGCCGATTCTCTGATTTCATTTTATATGCATTGCTAAGCCTTTATTGGAGAGTGTAGGTGATAGTAGGTGATTCAAACACTCAAGGAGGGTCAATAGGAGGCTTTCCTTAGAGCAGGTTTGTTTGTTTCTCCTTCTCAGGTTTCATTGGCAACTGGAGCAGCTGGCGACTAACGGATACTCAGCTGGAGAGGAGGTTTTCAGTAGACTGAGTGCTCAGGGAGGTCTGTGGGTTCAGGCTGGCTCAGGAGATGCTGATGGAGCCTGGTGATGAAGCAGGAGCTTATGAGGAAGATGAGAAGCAGAGGAGGTAACAAGAACAAACTGGAAAACAAGCAAGTGTGGCTGTGGATTTCGCTGTTGTTGTTGTACTCCTTGTGTAGCTTCTCTCTTGAGCTTTCCTGCTACTGTATTGTGAGAGATTACTCCTTAGTCTCGTGTGCTTATCTTGTATTCATCTACTGAGGCGATTGTGGAGAGGTTGCTCCACCGAGAAGGAGGCTATTTCTATCCGATGTTCACCGGGGCTTGATTTGCCGACGATCAAGGGATCGCCCACCTTACGGGCACGCCAAGGAGTAGGGACAAGTTATCCCCGAACCTTGTATATCGCTGTGTTAGCGTTGGTTTGATTCCTTTCTCTGTTTTATTCTTTCTGTTGCATTTTGTTTCCGCTGCTACTAATCTGATCACAGAAAGAAAGTTCAAGAAGAGGGGGCGATTTGAGTGTCGGGCTATATTCACCCCCCCCCTCTATAGCCATCCGAGTTCCAACATATTGATGGTCAACGGAATATGCAGGCATAAGGTAGTAAACTAAAACAGACAGGAGCATGTGGTGAAGTTAGAACAGGATATAAGTCAAAGATTTCATTAGTGAAGGAATAAGCTGGACCTAATTGGGTTCTCACTAACTTCATTGAAAGTCATAATCATCCTCTAACTACTCCTCCAAAGGTGCATTTGCTAAGCTCACATCGTTGTTTTTCTGCAGTAAAGAATGTATTGACTCTACAATATTCAGAAGCTAATGTACCAACTTATCAACAAGTATGATTATTAGATATAGAGTATGGAGGGCTTGAACCTGTAGGTTGTACAAAAAGAGATATTATAAACTTCGAACAAGAGCTTAAGGATGAATAGAAAGGTATTGATGTCGAAACACTTATTGAGTTATTTGTCATTGAGAAGGAGAAAAATTCAGGTTTTTTCTTCGATTACGATATTGATACAGATTATAGATTTAGTAAGCATTTTTGAACGGATCATGTATCAAGGAGGGCATATAGTGTATTTGATGATGTAGTTGAATTTGATACGACATATAACACCAACAAATATGGTTTGATTTTTGCACTATTTATAGGAGTTAACCATCATCAACAATCAATTGTTTTTGGTTGTGAGTTTCTAGGTGATCAAAAAACTGAGTCTTTTGTTCTGTTGCTTAACATGTTCCTACAAGTCATGCCTAAAGGTGTACCAATTGTTATCATCACTGATCAAGATCCTACTATGATGAAAGTCATTGTACAAGTTTTACCTCAAAGTGTGCATCGTTATTGTTTGTGGCACATATTGAACACATTCCCAATAAATTAGACCCTTTGACTTTTCGAAACTACTATCAGAGCATAAAGAATATCATTGTAAATGCTAGATCATATGATGACACTACTAGAATTTTTGCATTCAACAACACATGATCGACAACGGTTTTTTGATAAAGTGTTGTCGTATGTCAATTTAACAACAGTTTTAGTATTAACCGTTGTTGTTGTTGGTCTGTATACGTAAAAAGACAACAGTAATAACAAATTGTTGTCGTATGTATACTCAACGACAACAGTTATAAAATAACTGTTGTCTATAGGTGGGATTTACAACAACTGATGTGATAAACTGTTGTCTATTATGACAATAGACAACGGTTATATTAAACTGTTGTTGTTGTATTGTTGTGCTGTAAACAAAATCAACGGTGGATATCCAACTGCAAAAAAATCAACGGTGGAATCCTCATTCTCTTATTTTTCGATCCACGCCCGCCAAACCCCTAATCTTTTCTCTTCCACGCCCGCCAACTACCCAAACCCCCGACCATTTCCGCGTCTCTCACAAACCCCTCGCAGCCACGAGTCGACGCCTCTCCCCCTTCTTCATCGCCCGTGTCCAAGGAAGCCCCGAGAGCGGCGCTTCCTTTCACCCTCGCGAGGTGAGCCCTGACTCCTCTCGTTCTCTTCTTCTTCATCGCGCAAGCAAGGAAGTGACGCCTCCTCACTTAGCTTTTCTTCTTCCTCGATCGCGTGCCCTAGCTACTGACGCCCAGGCAAGCTAGGTTGAGATCGCGTGCCCTAGCTGCGTCAACACCGCATCTTCATCGCTAGCTACGACAGGCGAATTGCTCCTTCCCGGCTGAGTGCCACTGCCAGCGGCCCTCCTAGTGAGTTGAGATCGCTATTGATTGTTTTTGGTACCGTGAGTTGGAGCTAACCTAGTCCTCTTCCTAGGGATTTCTGGAAATTAGGGCTCTTGCATGTGGCTGGGTTTCTTCTGATCGAAACAGAAAGGGGCAGAGGAAAGCTTGGTGTGTGGGTTTTCAGGTACGGCTTGGTTGTGATCTTCATTCTTGGATGTTTCCCTTTGGATTCCCAAACTTGTACGTGAGCTCTATTAGATTCCCAAATTGCATTAGCTAGGTTTAGTTGAGCTTTGATCATTTCTTTTATGTAGGACCCAACTAATTCCTTGATAACTTCATTCATTCACTAACTGTTGATGAGTTTGAAACTAAGAACATTGTCCAGTAGAGCATAATTTTCTTCCAACCCTATTAGTAGTTTACAAGTAGATTTATAGCATCTTATGCTCTTTGGTTTGTTGTGTAAGACTTTGCTATTCAAACAAAAACTAACAATTTGTTTGTAGATATATTTTGTAACTTTATTTATTACTCTGTAAGAAATTATATTTAATGTAATGAAAATGTTTAAGGATCTAAATGTTACTATACTAATATAGGCTTTGGATGTACTTCAATAGTAAGATGCAATCCATATGTCAACCTCAAATAATTTTCCTCAGAATAGATCTGACAATGCATATTATTTTAAATTAAATTTGCTTAAACTACATCTCGGAACTGATATTATGTGAATTTACGCATAGAAATGAATGGTTTGAGGTAGTTACAAATATTGACATTAGATATTGCATGCTATGAATATTGCATGCTATGAATATGTGAATTGCATGCTATGAATATTGCTTAAGATTTTTTCTTTTTCTCCCTTATTTACTTATTTTTGCTCAAATATTGACAGTAGATATTGCATGCTATGAATATGTGATGTTTCTTGTTAGGTGGGTTAAGATTTTATTGTATAATGTGTATTTATTTTGAAGGTAGGTGTTGGCTCATTTCTAGTTGATTAGTACTTGTAACAAGAATGGACAAAGAATGGATGTCAAAGGATAGATTATCACGTGAATATGGTATTGGAGTAGAGTCTTTCTTGCAATTTGCACTGGATAACGCTAACAATCCTAATGCAATACCTTGCCCATGTGCAAGATGTGGTAATATCAAGAAGCAAAATGTTGAAATTATAAGGGCACATTTGTATAGTAATGGTGTAGATTTGACATATCATACATGGATATGACATGGGGAAAGTAGTATGGCAGAGAACTCAATGAATGATAATGATCGAGTAGGGCAAGATGAAGACAATTCTTTTGGTGAGGAGCCTATAGATATGGTGCAGGCTGTTTATGATAGTTATGATCAGAATCCAAGCCATTTCAATAAGCTACTTGAAGATGCCGAGAAATGCCTATATCCTGGATGTACCAAATTCACAAAGTTATCTGCCATTGTGAAATTATTTAACTTGAAGGCAAAATATAGTTGGAGTGATACAAGTTTCACCGATTTACTTATTTTGTTTGGAGAAATGCTTCCAACAGACAACGAATTGCCATTATCTCTGTATGACGCAAAGAAAAGCTTACGTGCATTAGGGATGAATTATGTGAAAATTCATGCTTGCCCTAATGATTGTATCTTATATCGAAAGAAGTACGAAGACTTTGCCAACTGCCCTACTTGCGGGACATCAAGGTGGAAGTTAAGCAACAAATCCAAGGTAAAAGAAGGAGTTCCTGCAAAGATCCTATGGTATTTCCCACCTATTCCAAGATTTAAAAGAATGTTTAAGAATAAGGCAATATCCAAGGAGTTGACTTGGCATGCCGATAAAAGACTTCGTGATGGATATTTACGTCATCCAGTAGATGCGCCTTCTTGGAAATTAATTGATCGCATGTGGCCAGAATTTTCTGCCGAGCCAAGAAATCTGAGATTGGCTATATCGGCAGACGGGATCAATCCCCATAGTTTGATGAGTTCTGCATATAGTTGTTGGCCAGTTTTAATGATCACATACAATCTTCCACCATGGCTGTGTATGAAGAGAAAATTTGTTATGCTCACCTTGTTGATATCTGGTCCTAGACAACCTGGAAATGATATTGATGTTTACTTAGCACCATTGATTGACGACTTAAAATGCTTATGGGATGAAGGTGTTGAAGCATATGATGCATATCGAGCAGAAAGTTTCTCTCTTAAAGCTGTTCTACTGTGGACAATCAATGATTTTCCTGCATATGGGAATATGTCTGGCTGTGTTGTGAAGGGATATTATGCATGTCCTATTTGTGCAGAAAAAACTTGTGCAAAAAGGTTGAAGCATAGTAGGAAAATGTCATATACAGGTCATAGAAAGTTTCTACCTTTAAGTCATCCTTATAGAAGACAAAAGAAGGCATTTAATGGGAAGCAAGAGTTTAACCCACCACCAAATCCATTGAGTGGCCATGAAGTTCTGGAAAGAGTGGAAAGAATTAATTTTCAATTGGGAAAAATAGGTGGAAAGCTACAATCAAAGAAGAATGATGGTGAAATATGTTGGAAAAAGAAATCAATATTCTTTGAACTTGAATATTGGAAGGACCTACATGTTCGACATGTTCTTGATGTAATGCACATTGAAAAAAATGTTTGTGAAAGTCTCATCGGTACTTTACTTGACATTCCAGGAAAAACAAAGGATGGAGTCGCGGCAAGATTAGACCTTCTAGAAATGAATATAAGGACTGAATTGGCACCAAGGGTTGGGGAGAAAAGAACATTTTTGCCTGCTGCTTGTTACACTCTAAGTAAAGATGAGAAAAGGAGTATTTGCAAATCTTTAGCGGGAATCAAGGTCCCTGAAGGTTACTCATCTAATGTTAAAAACCTTGTCTCGATGACGGATTTGAAACTTGTTGGTCTTAAGTCACATGACTATCACACTTTAATGCAACAATTACTTCCCGTAGCCATTCGTGGTGTCTTGCCAAAACATGTCAGAGATACTATCACTCGGTTGTGTTTC
>JAGFNQ010006667.1:0-86294 GCA_024364735.1 Boesenbergia rotunda
CTCCATTCAATGATATGATAGTGCTACAATCAAATAGATCCATGTGAAGTAAATCTAATGCATTGGAAGTACTTACAGCGCTTTTACCTTTATGTGCAGATTTTGTTTGCTTACCCATTTGACACGCATCACATAATTTATCTTTTTCATACTTGATGCTTGGTAAGCCTCGAACTAGTCCCTTGTTGGCCAACTTCCGGATGTTCTTCATGTTCACATGTGCTAGCCTCCGGTGCCAAAGTATGGACTCTTCTTCTTTTGACATGAAACACTTAACAAGAGCATTAGTAGCACTTTTAAAAAAACTTGATAAATATTGTCTACTCTTGCTCCTACTAGAACCGTGTTCAAGGTGTCATTTTGTCTAACTAGACATTGACTTGGTTGGAAGTCAATTATGTAACCCGTGTCACACAATTGACTGACACTTAGGAGATTAAACTTCATCCCCTTGACTAGAAGGACATTTGAGATTCTAAGACATTCGGATATTTGAATGTCTCCTATTCCTATGACCTTAAGGCTACCATTGTTACCAAATGATACATTACCTCTACTCTTCTTGTGAAATGTGGTAAACAATGATCTATCCCCGGTCATGTGTTTGGAGCATCCACTATCAACAAACCAAGTTGATAGATGCTCCCCCTCAATCATAACCTACACAATTCGAAAAATAGAAGTCTTAGGTACCCAAACCTTGGGACCTAAAGCATCAACTAAACATGACTTAGCACCCATGCCTTGACAACTTTCTTTTGATTTGGGTGTCCTAGATTGTCTCATGTCAGTCCTAGACATGAGAGATACAAATGAGGGTTCTTTAGGGTGGTAACCAATACCGGCCCTATTGTAAACCGCTCTTTGGGCATTTAGGATCATGTCTAGGGTCTTAGAGCTATTTGAGAATTTCCCAAGAATATTCTTGAGCTTCTCAACTTCACTCTTCAAGGATTGGTTTTCCTCTACTAACCCATTATCATGCATGTCACTGATTTCCTCAACCTTAGAGGATTTCAAAGTTTCAATTTCATGTTTCAGTGATTTAACTTCATCTTCTAGCAATTCAACATGTAAATAATCAATGTTATCATCTCTAGAAGCTTTTAATTGAGCAATTTCTAACTGCAATGCTTTAACTTTGTTTTTGGATTTCTTAAGCATACTAGTTAAACATGCAATTGCTCTATAACATTTTTCAAGCTCGGAAGAAGTTACCTCTTCATCATCCGAAGATGATGAAGCCGCGTGTGTGGAGCTTGAAGATTCTTCACTGCTCTCCTCTCCAAGAGCCATGAGAACCACTTGCCTTGTGCTCTTCTCCTCTTTTTCATCATCGGATGAACTAGAAGATGACTCATCCCAAGAAGCCTTCAAAGCCTTCTTCTTCTTCTTGGATTTCTCTTCTTTTCTCTTGGGTTTCTCCTCCTTCTTAAGCTTCGGACATTCATTCTTGAAATGCCCTTTCCTACCACACTCAAAGCAAGATGCATTATTCTTATCAAGCTTGAATTCACTAGTGTTACCTCTCCTTTTGAAACGTCGGTCTCTTCACATCATCCTCCTCACAAAATTGGCCATTTCGGATGAAGAAGAGCCGCTGCCATCCTCCTCGGAATCGGATTCGGATTCGGAAGAAGATGAAGAAGATGAGACCTCCTTCTCCTTCTTCTTCTCCTTCTTCTTCTTAGTGACTCGATCCCCTGCAACTAAGGCAATCCCCTTCTTCTTGGGGCCTTTGTTAGTCATTTCATGCAATTCCATCTCACAAAATAAATCATCTAATTTTACAATAGATAAATCCTTGGATACTTTGTAGGCATCCACCATGGATGACCACAAAGCATTCCTTGGAAATGCTTTCAAGACATACTTCACAAGGTCGCGATTTTCGACCTTTTCATCAATTGAATGAAGTCCATTAAGGACTTCCTTGAACCGGCTATGGAGCTCACTTACCGACTCATTCTCCTTCATGGAGAGATTTTGGAGTTGATTGAGGAACAAGTCCCTCTTGGCAATTCTAGAGTCTCGGGTGCCTTCATGGAGCTCTATGAGTTTGTTCCACAAGTCTTTTGCACTTGTGAAGGGACCAACCTTGATGAGTTGGTCTTTGTTCATGCCACATTGTAGAGTGGCAACCGCCTTCGCGTCGGCTTCACTCTTCCTTGTTTGTTCGGCCGTCCACCTCCATGACTCGAGTTCCTTGCTTTCATCATCCTTAGGAGGAGTGAATCCCTCCTTCACCGCGAACCAAGTATGGATGTCCATCTTCAAATAGTATTCCATCTTTGATCTCCAATATTGGAAGTCGGCACCATCAAAGAATGGAGGTCGGGTGGTGGAGAAGCCTTCTCTCAATGCCATCTTGTTGAGAACTCTCGGTTGTTAAGCCGTAAACAGAGCACCAGGCTCTGATACCACTTGTTGGGAACGAGATGGCTAGAGAGGGGGGGGGTGAATATAGCCAATCACTTATTCATTGAGGAGTTATCAAATTTCTGCACTTGACGTGATTAATAGCACAGCGGAAAACAAAACTTGCAGAAACTAAAAACCAAAAACCCAACTAGCAAGATTAGTAAGATCGCTAACAAGGAGATTTTATAAGGTTCGGGGATAACTTGCCCCTACTCCTTGGCGTGCCCTTAAGGTGGGCGATCCCTTGATCGTCGCCAGATCAAGCCCCGGTGAAACCGGATATGAAGCAACCTCCTTCTCGGTGGAGAAACCTCCCCACAGTGTGTTTCAAACAAGGATATAGAATGAGCACAAAGAAACAACAAGAAGGATCTTACTCAAACACTTAGCAAGGACAAAGACACAGCAAGCTTCCCTGAGCTCCACCCAGTGGCGATCTCACGCAAGAACCCTCTTCGTGTCTTCCCACTGTCGGACTCCCAGCCTCTTGTCTTCTCCTTCAAGCGCTCAAGTATGATGATTGCTTCTCAATAGCTTGCTCAGAATGATTGAAGAACTCAAGAACAGCAAGCTTGTCACGCAGGAACTCAGAAGCACAAAAAAACTGAAGAAGTATTTCTGAACTCAACTTCTCTCGTTCCTTTTGTTTCATCGCCAAGCGACAGATCTCATCTCTAGCAGCCTACAGCTGCTTCACTGCCAACGCGCCAGCTACACTGAACCCTAATTGAACTTCCTGAGCTCCCTCAGCCAAGCTTCAGTCAGCATCTTCAGTCCTGCATCCAGCCGTTGCAACCTGTGTGGAGAAAGGGACAAACCTGCTCCAAGGAAAGCTTTCTTTGACTTCTCCTTGAGAGTTTGAATCCTCCCCTGTCACCTGAAACTCAATCAGAGTATTAGAGCAGTAAATCAAGCAGCATATCAAATATCAGAGAGAAGTGGCAGCGAATCAGTTGTGTTCAGACGCGATCAGAGCGTCTGACAATGCAATTTGAATTAAAGTGATCGGTCACCAGACCGATCAGAGAGCCTCCTGATCGGTCACCAGACTGATCAGGCTGGTTCCAGACCGATCAGGCTCCGTCCTGATCGATCCCCAACGCTCAATCAGAAATCGTGATTTCTTTGAGATTCCCTTGGACCGATCACCAGACCGATCCACCTTTATATTGGGCGATTTCTGAGTCTCGCAGGCTAAGCCCTCTGATAGGTCACCGGACCGATCAGGAAGACTCCTGATCGGTCACCAGACCGATCAGACCCTTACCAGACCGATCAGGCTCCGTCCTGATCGATCTAAGAGAGGAACCTCCGACACTTGATCGTTCTCCGGAACGATCTGCACAGTGATCCTGATCGGTCAGCAGACCGATCAGGTTCAGATCTACAGGGGAACTCAACCTCACTGTTCGCTCCCTGATCGGTCACCAGACCGATCAGGAGCCAGTCAGTGGGTTAAACGCATACTCCCTGATCGGTCACCAGATCGATCAGGAGCAACAAAGTAGGTTCCCAACCTCACTGTGTGCTCCCTGATCGGTCGCCCGACCGATCAGTCATCGCTGGATCGGTCACCAGACCGATCCACGAAGGAGCAGCGTGCCAAAATCCCTGATCGATCACCAGACCGATCCAGGGACTCAAACTCAGCCCTCCAAGCTAAGTTTCCATCCACCTTAGCCCTCGAAGCTAAGGATTTTGCATCTAACTCTCCAAGTTGGGAATTTGCACCTAACCCTCCAGGTTAGGACTTTTCACCTAGCCCTCCAAGCTAGGACTTTTCACCTAGCCCTCCAAGCTAGGACTTTTCACCCAACCCTTCCGAGTTAGAACATCATCCAACCTAGCCCTCCAAGCTAGGCACCTGACCCTCCAAGCCAGGACTTTTTCACCTAATTCTCCAGGATGGGAATTTGCACCTAACCCTTCAGGTTAGGACTTTTCACCTAGCCCTCCAAGCTAGGACTTTTTCACCCAACCTTTCCGAATTAGGACTTTTCCAACACCTAGCCCTCCAAGCTAGGATTTTCCACACCTAACCTCCCAGGTCAGGACTTTTCAACACCTAGCCCTCCAGACTAGGATTTTTCATCCCTTGCCTGATCCCCGACCAGGACTTAATCATAATCATCATAATCAACCTAAACTAAAATCGATGTCAACACCAAAACAACAATCAGGGCCAGACTGCATCAACACAGATTACCCTCTCGCTCTCCTTGGGAAGTGACGCGCTGGAGAGGACCAAAAGGATTCGCTTCTTGATCGTGTATGCGCCCTCCTCCTACAACTCCATCCTGGGTCACCCACCGCTCAGCACTTTCCAGGCAGTGGTCTCTGTTTACCACCAGAAGATAAAGTTTCCGGTAGGCGACCGAGTGGTTGAAGTCAGGGGAGACCACCTGGTATTTCGACGGTGCTACAGTGGGGAAGTCTGAACAGAGTCCCGGAAGAACCCAAGGGGTCTTAAAGGCTAGCTGGAGAAAGCCATGCACGTAAAGAGAAGGACCAGGACTAGGGAGGTCCAGGCTAGGCAACCGTCTCTGACCCGCCTTGTCCCAGTAAAATTTGCATTATATAATGAATGCCCTTTTATATATTTTAGCTCTCTTGCGGCAAATTCAAGTAATAAAGGAAGATGCTTTCTTTCAACCATCTATGCCCTGTTAAGAATCAAAACCCTAATACCTCGCGGTGCAGCCGATGCACGGGGTACTTAGGCTTGGTTTGGATTGTTACGCTTGACCAAGTACCCAAAACTCTAATATCTCGCAGTGCAGCCGATGCCGGGGGTACTTAGGTTTGGCATGAGTTGCTACTCCCGACCAAGTACCCAAAACCCTAATACCTCACGGTGTAGCCGAAGACTGAGGTACTTAGTGTTGGGGCAATCGGCCCGGGTATGATCTGGAGGATCATGGGTTTTGATGTGTGTGTCAATATGGTTAAGTTAGGGGTTTATTGTGGTCTAATATGTGTATGTGAGTGTGTAGGTTTGCAGGCACACATAAACTTGGTTGGATGTCTTCAGGTGAAGGGTGGCATGGAGGCAAGCTGTGGGCTTGCGTGCGCATCCGAGAGACCATGGACAAAGTAGGTATGATGAGCCGAGGGAAGCGGACTTCGAGGCGTACGTGAAGGATAACATGGAGGCAAGCCGTGGGCTTGTGTGCGTATCCGAGGGACGAGTGCCAAAGTCGAAGAGGGCTTGAAGGCGACGGATCGAGGCTGCTGAAGTAGAGACGATGAGCTGAGGGTCGCAGACTTCGAGGCATGCGTGAAGGATGGCATGGAGGCAAGCCGAGGGCTTGCATGCGCATCTGAGGGACGAGAGCCAAAGATGAAGAGGGCGTGAAGGCAACAGATCGAGACTGCTGATTGAAGAGTCAACCAGGATGTAAGGGTCCAAGTGTGAGTGTTTGTACTCGGGAACTAAGCCGGGAGGGTTCGAGTGCAGAGAGAAATGTACTCAGGAAGGGTAACCCTAGGCTTAGGGAAGGACCAGTCGACTGCCCCAAGGGCAGTCGACTGGTGTGGCCAGAATTTGAAAGGTCAGGCTTGAATTTTGAATTCCCGAGAGGCCAGTCGACTGCCCCAGGGGTAGTCGACTAGTAATGGTCACATTTCAGCTTGAGCTCTAGTTAAGGGAGCTTGTTTACAACCTTTCTTCCTTGGCGAAACTTACTTGGTAAATGCTTGTTAGTAGCCTATATTGCTCAGGTAGTGTCCGAAAGTTGTGGCGAGGTTTCTCCACCCACAAGGAGCTACGAGATCTAGTCGGAGCTGCTCCGAGGAATTATCCACCGACGGATTAGGGATCGCCCAACCTACGGGCAGGCGTGGAGTAGGAGTTCTATCTCCGAACCACATAAATAAGTGTGTTCTTTCTTCGTTAGGTTTTGTTTTTATTTAGTATATTCCGCTTGCACACTAACGATTGTAGGAAGAAAACCGAAAGAAGCTATTCACCCCCCCTCTAGCTTGACGATCACGACCTAACAAGTGGTATCAGAGCGAAGGTCCGCTCTTGTTGGAATAACCGCCGAAAGAGCACAAGCTAGAGGAAAGGATGATGGAAGATAAGTTGGGGGATGATATCAACACTCCACCTCCATATGATCATGAAGATTTTGACTATTAGAGGACAAGAATGAAGACTTGGCTTGGAATGGATAGGTAGTGCATGGTGGTGCTAGAAGAATCATTTGAGATTCCAAGAGACAAGCATGGGAAAAACTCCGACCTAGATATTGGACTAAGGAGCATAATGCCCAATTTAGGGCAAATGGGAAGGTAATTGATATATTAGTTAATATTTTGCCTAATAGTGTTTTGAGTGATGTAGGTGAGTATAAAAATGCATATGAGTTATGGAACAAGTTGGAAGAATGTCATAAGAACCCTACACAAGCTCAAATAGTGGAAGAGCCCAAAGAGATAAGTTCAGTGGTCCAAGAAGACCAAGAGGAAAAAGAATTGTCAACCTCATCAAGTGAAGTGGCACAATCAAGTGAATGATCATCCACTTCCTCAAGAGAAAAAGAAGAGGTCTCCACTTCAAGAATTGAGGGGGAGGTGGGACCCACTTCACCACCGGAGCGAGAAGAAGCTCCAACCTCCACCAAAGCAAAGTCAAAGGACCATATCATATGCTTTGGATGCAACAAGAAGGGGCACTACAAGGACAAGTGTCCACTAGGTAAGAAGGAGGTAAACCCTAAACCCGGGTTCATTCATTTAAAATCTAATGTGGGTTGTAGGGAAAAGAAAGAGAAGAAGCACATTAGGTGCTACACTTGCGGGGAGCTCGAATATTTCTACACCGAATGTCCAAGAAAAGGAGAGCTCAAGAAAATGGAGCATTTATGAAGATGAGAAAAAGAGGAAAGAATGAAGAAAAGCTCACATCAAGGGGAAGCTAAAAGGGTAAGGGAGGTAATCCCTAACTTTACTTATGCTTCAAATGATTTTATAAATGCTAGAAATATGAATGATTGCTTGCCTATACATAATTTTGATTTCAAGTATCATGATAAAAATAGAAATAACATTACGTGCCAAAATTCTAAAGAGTCCATGGTTCATGATAAATCTAGGGTTTCTACACCTAAGGATCAAGGCATTAACCCTAAGAAAGGGAGACACATGCATAGAAAAATGGGTAGATCTAGGAATGATCACAATGGACATGATGATACTAAGGTTAGAAATCTAGAAAAGGGAAATCAAGTTTTGAGGGCAAAGCTTGATGAGTTAGAAAAGAACCTAGATAGTCTCATTAGAGGGTCCAAGGGATTGAGTGTGATACCAAATGATCAATACCTTAGAAATGGTAGGCCGGGACTAGGATACAAATCTAGGGGGTCAAACGTTAGTAAAAAGACTAGTGAAAAATCATATGGTAAGGTGCCATATGACTATAGCAAAGAAAAGGTCTAAAATGACAAGGAAAAGTCATTTAAAGGGGAAAAGAAGAAGTCCACCAAGGACAAGGTGTGGAAAGTTATGAGAGTGAGAGTTGAAGGTCAAGAAGCATCGGAGGTACACCGGTGTGGTCTTGCCTTTGTAGATAATCACCTAGGGAGGTGACTAGGGGCAAGAGCTCAAGGGAGAGCTCTAGAGGTCAAAATGAGATCTATGATCAATGGATCTCAGGAGGATTTCTTCAAGAAGATTAGATGGATTTAGGGATGTGTCAAAGGATTTGGAAGACTCATTTGAGTCTTAATCCTAGGAAATTGGCACACTAAAAGGAGATTTATGGAGGAAAAGATGGAAATTAGATCATATTTTGTGAAAATTGGTTTTAGCTGGTAAATGTCATACAATTCAGTGCTAGAAATGTGTTGTGATTAAGTATGGGAAGATACATCAAGGAAAATTCAAAACTAGGACTTTTGGATAAGTTTCAATGACATAATTTAGGTAGGGTTGAATTTCGTGCCAATCATGGGGTCCAGAGTCGGTTTAGTTGAAAATATATTTTTCCCAAGTAAACATAGGCTCCACAAACCTCTCCACGAAATTTCAGATTTTTTGGAGGTTTGTAGAATTAGTTACGCATTTCTAAAATTCGGACTGAAAAACTTGGAATTCACAGGTATCAGTCGAGATGTCTCGAGTTAGTTCCCCAGTCGACTACCCAGGGGCAGTCGACTGATGTGCGTGGTTTTAAAATAGAAAAGTCCATGCGGGGGGGGGGGGGGGGGGGGGGGTGGCCGAACCTAGGGTTTTCGGTGCCACCCCCTGTGAAATTCTTCTTCCCCGACCTCCTCTCTTGATCTAAGGTGCTCTCAAGCCCTAAAAACACTTCTCTAATCTCCTCCCACCTCAGATTCGACTCTAGGATTGGTGAAACTTCTTCTCTCAGTCAAATCTTCATCAAGCATCATCATGAAGCGAGTGGGAAAATGGTAAAACCTTGTATCATTTGATTTTTCCCGTTTAAGTCATGATTTGGAACTAATTTGGCCTATTTTTCTTGATGTTCCTTGTTTTCTCTTGTTATGGGATCGTGTAGGTACATGCATTGGTATGTGTTATGTTAGGGTTGCACATAAAAGACAAAAGGGTGAGGGATCGTCTCACCAAGGTCAGGGAGACTTGGAGGGACCTCGGTTTCGGTCCGATGAGTTCGGAAAGTTTTTGAGAGTGGGGTTTTCATCTTAATGAATTGCTACTATCTCAATCGATCATATTTCCAGGAGATTCCTCCCATCATTGAGATCATTACGTATTTTGGGTTGGAACAACTGGTTTATTGCCAACACTTCATTAATTTTGGCTTATGTAAGGAATTCTATGCGAACCTTACATCTATTGGTGCCCAGAATGATTTATACAAGTCAATGGTGCAAGGGGTTACCATTCCAGTCACAGCTTACGTGTTATGAGCATTTTTAGGGTGTAGAGTGTCAAATAGCCAATTTATATGTTTCCCTAAAGTTGATGAGCCTTTAACTTTACCGGGTGTCACCATAGATCAAATCCATCGATATTATTTCAACAGACCCCGATGTACTCGAGATCATATTTTTGAAGCTAAAAACATGAGTCCAATTAGTAATGTATTGTACAAGATTGTCCTAGATTGCATTCTTCCTATCCTCACCAAGGGGCGGTCGAGGATTCGACTTCCCCACTTGGTGATGATGTATGCCCTAGAGAGGAGGCTGGACATCGACATAGCCCGCCAGGTTTTAGCATCTATTACTTATTTCTCCCACGATGTCAATAAGAAGTTATACATGCCATTTGGTCATGTCTTGACCGAATTCATTAGGTCTAGAGGGGTCAGAGTAGACAAGGGTCAAATTCATGAGTTATCTAAAGACTATGACCAAATAGGATCTCGACAGCTTTCTTTAGTTGGGATCGAGAAGCATGAGGGGGAGATAATCTGGCGCCGTCGTCTTGCTCCCGAGTTAGATGATGATGATGATGAGGAACCCACTGGAGGAGTTACACAGGAGCAGTTCTCCCAGCTCCAATCTGAGGTTCACGGCCTCCGGGAGAACTTCCATAGGTTTCAGCAGCAGCAGATGGGATTTCAGCAGACACAGATTGCCATTTAGGAGGAGGTTCATAGCTTCACACAGTTTTGTCAGGGGTTTCAGCAGAGACAGGACGAGATGTACGACATGATGCAGCAGCTGCACCTCATGTATCAGGCTCCTCCTCCTCCTTCGGGCAACGACATGCAGTAGAGTTTATGTGTGGGGTTGAGTGTTGAGAGTGTTTTGCTTGGTTGTATATTTTATCTCTCAAACACTTTCTTTTGGCATTGTAACACTTGACTGCTTTGGGGCTACGACCCTTATGACTCTCTTTATGCTTTATTTTGTAGTATGTATAAAACCTTGCTTTTATGTTTTATATTGATTTTACTTCAGTTCGTAAGTTAATAATTGAAGTAATGCTTTATTGATATCATGAAATGTAAGGAAAATTTGATAAATGCGTGAATGTCTAGGGCTAAGAGATGAAAGGGGGGAGGTCTTATCATATTGAAAATCTATAAGGAAAAAGGAGATTCAGAAACAATTCTAGGTTTGAAATGGTCTAGGATAGACTTGACAAACATATAAAATCACTAGAAGCCTTGAGAGTTGATACTTATTGAAACATTTTGAGAGAAATGGGGTTTGTACCAAAAGTCAAGCATATTTGGTATTTTTCACGAAATAATATTTTTCTAGGGTAGGTTATATCCTAACAAATATGCTTGCAAAATTTTACATTCTTCCAAATCTTGTAGAATTTTCTACAGGTTTCTGAAATTTGGCTGAGATTTCAAGTTGAGACTGTATCAGTCTACTGCCCTGGGGGCAGTCGACTGATGTCTCGGGAAATTTGTAAATTTCACAGGCCAGTCGACTGCCCCAGGGGCAGTCGACTGATAAGGTTGTTTGGTGATTTCTGAGGGAAAATAAAGTGAGTTCTTTTGACACTAGAATTAGGATTACTTGGGGCAATCTTTTTGATGGTGTCAAAGGGGGAGAATTTGTGGTGTTAAGTTAGGTTTAACTTGACGTGAGAAAACTTGTGGTGTTAAGTTGGGTAGGACTTAACTTGATGTTATAGTGTTAAGTTGGGTAGAACTTAACTTGGAGTTGTGGTTGTGAGAATTGAAAATTAGGAGAGGGTATAGGTTAAGGGGGAGGTTGCCTCCTGTTTGCTATGCTATTAATTTTCAATTGCTATCGTTGTTTTTGTTTACCTAACTTAAACATATTGCCACACATCAAAAAGGGGGAGATTGTTAGGGCAATCAACCCGGGTATGATCTGGAGGATCATGGGTTTTGATGTGTGTGTCAATATGGTTATGTTAGGGGTTTATTGTGGTCTAATATGTGTTTGTGAGTGTGCAGGTTTGCAGGTACACATAGACTTGGTTGGATGTCTTCAGGTGAAGGGTGGCATGGAGGCAAGCCGTGGGCTTGCGTGCGCATCCGAGAGACCATGGACAATGCAGGTACGATGAGCCGAGGGAAGCGGACTTCGAGGCGTACGTGAAGGATAGCATGGAGGCAAGCCGCGAGCTTGTGTGCGTATCCGAGGGACGAGGGCCAAAGTCGAAGAGGGTTTAAAGGTGACGGATCGAGGCTACTGAAGCAGAGACGATGAGCCGAGGGACGCAGACTTCGAGACATGCATGAAGGATGGCATAGAGGCAAGCCGAGGGCTTGCGTGCGCATCTGAGGGACGGGAGCCAAAGATGAAGAGGGCGTGAAGGCAACAGATCAAGACTGCTGATTGAAGAGTCAACAAGGATGTAAGGGTCCAAGTGTGAGTGTTTGTACTCGGGAACTAAGCCGGGAGGGTTCGAGTGCAGAGAGAAGTGTACTCGGGAAGGGTAACCCTAGGCTTAGGAAAGACCAATCGACTGCCCCAGGGGCAGTCGACTGGTGTGGCCAAAATTCGAAAGGTCAGGCTTGAATTTCAAATTCCTGAGAGGCCAATCGACTGCCCCAGGGGCAGTCGACTGGTAACGGTCACATTTCTGCTCAAGCTCTATTTAAGGGCGCTCATTTACGACCTTTCTTCCTTGGCGAAACTTGCTTGGTAAAAGCTTGTTAGTAGTCTGTATTGCTCAGATAGTGTTCGGAAGTTGTGGCGAGGTTTCTCCACCCACAAGGAGCTATGAGATCTAGCCGGAGGTGCTTCGGGGAATTATCCACCGACGGATTAGGGATCGCCCACCTTACGGGCAGCCGTGGAGTAAGAGTTCTATCTCCGAACCACGTAAATAGGTGTGTTCATTCTTTGTTAGGTTTTGTTTTTAATTAGTATATTCCACTTGCACACTAACGATTGTAGGAAGAAAACCGAAAGAAGTTATTCACCCCCCTCTAGCTTGATGATCACGACCTAATACTTAGGCTTGGTATGGGTTGCTACGCTTGACCAAGAACCCAAAACCCTAATACCTCGCGGTGCAGCCGATGCCCGGGGTACTTAGTGTTGGTGCAGACAACACCTAAGTTAAACCTGGGTTTTGATAATGGCAAAGGGTTCAGAAGTTAAGATGTTATTGTTGTCTAACTTGTTCACCGAGTGTGCAGGAAGAAGTCCTAGGTGCACTAGGCAAGAAGTCCTGTCAAAGGGCTCAGCAAAGAAGTCCCGGTCAGGACTGGGCAAGAAGACTTGACCGAAAGTCGGGCAAAGAAGTCCTGGTCGAGGACTGGGCAAGAAGTCCTGGCGAGGGGTTGGGTACCGAAGACCTGACCGAAAGTTGGGCACGAAGACCTAGTCAGGTGGATTGGGCAAAACTCCAACCGGAGGAGCCGGTTGGCAAAAGGTAAACTCTCCTGAGAGGAGTAGGTGAGGACGCGTTCCACGTCGAGGGAACAGCAGGCATCGGTTCGACCTAGGGTTCCATTTGGGAGACCCGAAGTCAGAACCAAGACAGCTACGGCTGTAAATATTGACTAATACTCTTGCTTTGTTTGTTTTGGAACTAACCTTGGTTCCAAGGACCGAAGGAGTGTATTTCTATAGCTCAGAACGCCCCAAAGGAATGAGGTAGGCAACTGGGCTAGGCGCCCGGGAGGTCCCGGGCGCCCAAGGTCAAGGCCAAAACAGCAATGAAGCAAGACTGCTTCGAAACCACAGTAAGCTAGGCGCCCAGGAGGTCCCGGGCGCCCAATGTCAAAGCCAAACAAACCATCGAAGCAAATCTGCGATGAAGCCACTGGACCAGGTCAACCTAGGCGCTCGAGAGGTCCCGGGTGCTCCAGTTAGACTAGGGGCCGAATTAAAGGGGATAAGCGCTGGCCGAGCTGTGGATGGAGGTTCTCACAGCTGAAGGCACGTGTCAGGCGCCCCCAGCGAATCAGGCACCCCCAGGAGCACTATAAAAGGGTGCTCGACCCTAAGGCTTCATCATCACTGCTTTCTAACACTCCAAATCTTTTCGTTCAAGTGCTACGCTGCAACAAACTCTGACTTCGAGATCCCAGCGCCAACGATGACCCTCTTCTCCGAAATACGATCCACATCGGGCGTCGGTTACGAAAAGTGTAGTAATTTTAGTTTTCTGATATAATATTGTACTTATCTTGTAAATCTCTTTGCGCAATTATAGTATTGCCCAAAGTAAACGGTCAAGGACCGTGGACCTTGGATTAGGAGCTGACCGCGACTCCGAACTAAGTAAAAATCTACTTGTGTTTCTGTGTGATTGATTTATTTCCGCTGCGTATTTACTCTTTCCTTAATCCGAAAAGTTTTAACGATATTCACCCCTCCTCTATCGTTTATCTTGATCCAACAAGTGGTATCAGAGCGGGTGGCTCAAATTTGGTGCAACCACCAATTTGATATTTTTTCAGATTTTATGAAATTTTTTAATTTCTTTTTCTTTCGAATTTTTCTCGTTAATCGAGGTTGGTGCAACACCACTCGATCATTTTTTTCAATTATTTTATTCCCGCACTACTAATCCAAGACCAAGTCTTCGGACAAGAATTTCTTTGTTTTTTTTTGTTCAGAAATCTCAATGGCCATGCAAGAGGGTTTCAGCACAGCCAGATCACCACTCTTCAGTGGAGAAGACTTCTCTTACTGAAAGAGTCGGATGGAAGTCCACCTGAAAAGTCAGGTGGATATGTGGATTATTATCCAATCTGGTCTGGATATCCCCAAGAATACTGATGGAGTGGCACAGCATTACTCTGAATGGGACGCCTGGCTGAAGAAGAAGATCGAGGCTGATGCAAAGGCAACCCAGACACTTCAATGCGGTTTAACCAAAGAAGAACTGAACTGGGTGGGACCCTTCAATAGTGCGAAAGAACTTTGGAGTAAACTGATTGAATTGCACGAAGGTACCTCCGACACCAGAATCAGCAAAAGGGACCTACTGCTGAACAAATTGTACACAATCAAAATGAATGAAGGTGAGCCAGCAACACAGCTCCACGCCAGGATCCAGGAGCTGATGAACGGCTTGCACACAATCGGTCACAAGGTAGAAAACCGTGACCTTATCAGGTATACCCTAAATGCCTTCCCAAGAAATACTTTGTGGGCATATATGGTAGATGCTTATAAAGTTTCTAGGGACCTTTCTAAAATTAAATTAGACGAATTATTTTCAGAATTAGAACTACATGAGCAGACTAACTGCACTTTAGCTGAGAAAGGTATTGCTTTTCTTGCAGGAAAAACCCAAGGAAAGGTGGCTAAGAAAAAGCTTCAACCTGCACCCGAGTCTGACTCAGACTCAGAAGACAGCGAAGGGGATCGACCTAAGCTGGTTCGGCTAGCCCGGGACTACTACAAGGAGCTGAAGCATCAGACCAACAGAAGAAAAGCCAGGCGAAAGAAGGAAGATCCAACTGAACCCTCAACGTCTAAGACCAAATCAAACGTAACCTGCTACGAATGCAACAAGAAGGGACACTACAAATCGGAGTGCCCTAATCTAAAAGAAGCCAGGAAGACAAGAAGGAAGAAGGCCCTTCAACCCACGTGGGACAAGTCTTCCTCCGAAGAAGAAGAAGAGGCCCCACAATTGAACCTGCTCGCCTTGACTGCTTCGGAAGACATCGACACCGGATCAGAATCGGAGCCGGACGACGGAAGGATCACAATTTCAGAGGACGACAAAATAACTGTAAGTGGTTATTCTAAAGTCGAATTAGCAGAGTTAATTACTTACCTATCTAGTAACTTGGCAAAAGCTAAAATCTGAGTCGAGTCCCTCCGACAGGAAGTAAAACTCCTGAAAGAGGGAGCTGACTCTAGATCTTTGACCGAGAAGGTTCAAGAAGGAACCTCTACTCAAGTTGAAAAGCTTGAGAAAGAGAACTCCTCCTTGAAAACTCAAGTCAAGGACCTTAGAGCGGCATTAGAATGATTAACTTCGGGTTCCAAGGGTCTTGACATGACCCTTGGAAAATAGAAGTCTGTTCTAAATCGATTCGGGTTAGGGTATCGAACCAAGTCTAGACAAAGGTTATACTATGCTGTATTGAACCAATCTAGGCCCAAAGTTCAGGAATAGGTACCCAAACTTTGCCTGAACAACCAAGATGGACCAAACCAGTATTGGATCCCCAAGGACAAGATTCATATCTTGCCTAATCATTACCATGGCTTTTGTCTAGGGGGAGCCAACTTAAAAATAATTTTTATAGTTAGATAAATTCTTTTCTTATTTTAAAATTGCATACTTCCTTGTTTATTTATTTTCTGCAAATTATCATGCTTAGACCTAGGACTGGTTAGATTAAGGACTAAAACAATTAACTGAAATTTGAATAACATAGTATTGGGTGGAGGTGAGATGATAGTACGTTAGGGAAGCCATTTTGGCGGAACTAGCCGAAGCTACCGATCCAAGACCCAAACTAGTTAGACTAAAATCTTTCAAGGAGTAACTTGAAGATGGATTTTCAATAAAAGACTTTGTCAAGAAAAGGGTTGATGATCCAATAAGGCTACGACTAAAGAAGGTCTAGTGCCTCACCAAGACCTGGAAGCCGATTATTGAAAAACCAAATTTATTTTACTATTGTCAGATTTGAATCTAACACAGATTTCAATTAATCATAGATTCAACCATTTTTTTCTCAAAAAAATAAATTTAAAGCATAATTAATTGTTTTTAAAATTAATTTAACTTCTCAAAATTAATCATGGTTTTTCAAAATAAAATTCTTACCTCTATTAAAACCTATCTCACAAAACTCATAAGGTTAACATGATTGATAATATAGATTGGGTGAGATGGTTAGGATCTAACTCAAATTTATCTATTTTTTTAATTAAAATACTGAATCATGCAAATTAGAGCTTAACTGACCTAATTGTTAGCCAAAAGAGTCAAACTGGGTCAAAATAGTCAAATCTAGTCAAACTGGTCAATAGTCAAACTATTGTCAGCTCGGGCGCTCGTGACCTGTCGGGCGCCCCCAACTTTCCGATCGATCGAGACAGCAAAAGCTGTCGACCTCACCCAGCTGACCCGGGTGCCCATGACCTATCGGGCGCCTAGGTCTTTATCTCCATTCAAGGTAGCAAAAACTGCCATGAGTGACAGCTGACTGCAGGCGCCCGGGTCCTCACGGGCGCCCCCAGGACCAAGCATCAAGGCAGCAAAAGCAGCTAAAGGCAGCTGACACCTGAACCAGGCGCACGAGACCTATAGGGCGCCCGACCAACCTCTATATAAGGCCACTGAGTCTTCCTTCATTTGCCACCCCAAAAACAAACCTTCTCCCTAACTCTCTTCCTCCCAAGGCACCCGAAAGCCCTTCAAACGTCCAACTTCAACCATGGCTCCTTGGTATCATGTTTGTGCATTTATAATTAATTTCTTTTGTGTTTGTTTTTTTATAATGCATTTTCCTTATTATTTTAGAAAGCGTCGTGCTAATCGACCCAACCTCGGAACCGAGCCTAGCCCTGACCCTATGTTTCCAACCTTAGAACTATTTAATAAGTTCGCTCGGATGACCTATAAACCTATCAAAACAAGTTTCCTAAATAGGCAGTTTTTCACTCAGTCCTGTCCATTAGTTATGGACGTCATCAATTTCTATCAGCTTGACCATCTTGTCTTCTGCACCCACCCTGTGAACACAACCCTATGTGCAGAGTTTTACAACAACATAGTCAGACAAGATGACCTTAGCTATGTCACCACAATACAGGGGATGCCTTTGACTATCACACCCTCGTTGTTTAACAGATTCCTTGGATTACGACCTTCCCAGTCCACCTTCTGTTGTTACACTCCTAGTGATCCTCCCTTTGCTTCTCCCTACTCCCATATTGATTTGGACACCCTTTATTCATATTTCTATAGAAATGCCCGAAACCCTTTGGTTAGACGGTTTCAGTCAGTAGATCTCCAGGTCCAGGACTACGCTCTTTATAGAATTCTGGTCCGTTGCATTCTTCCCTTGACCACTAGGGATGTCGCGACCATGCGACCATTCCATACCTTCTTTTTGTACGCCTTGATCCATCACTTAGACATAGATATTGGACTTCACATGTTCCACACCATTCTACATGCGTCCAGTGTTACCACTCAGGGTCGGGTACGCACCCCTTACTGCCACATCATCACTTCTCTTCTTCATCATCACGGTCGTGATATTACCGATGGAGAGATGACTACGATGACTGAATTTGATGAAATTGGGTATTGAAAATTTTCCCTAGCGGGCAAAGATGTCTCAGTTACCAGGGGTCTATCATGGAGACTCCAGTGAGCCGGAGCCCAGATCGATTCCGATGAGGAGGTAGAGGTCGACGTCGCAGATCTCGCTGCCGAGATTCGAGAGCACATGGACGAGCCCCCACCTTCGACGATCGACGAGAGAGTGACACTACTTCAGACAGAGGTTCATAGCCTCCGAGAGGAGACGGAAGCCCACCACATCGAGTTAGTCAACGCGATTCAAGCAGAGCATGATGTAAACCGAGCTTACCATAACGAGCACATGGAAGCTATTCTAGCCGATTGTCAGGCGAGAGAGGCACATCACATTGAGTACATGGATGCCCTCCGAGCCGAACATGAGGCAAATCAAGCCCGACATGACGAGATGATGTCCGTGTTCCAATCTTGGCAGCCCGACCCATTCTTTCCTCCGGGCCCCTCCTCTTAGACACCAGATGATTTCAGCTGCCTTATTGTACTATTGACTCGTACTTGACTCATGTTTGTGTAACACCCCAAATTTCCCTCTAGAACGATGTAATAATTGAACATGTGGCCAAGAATAAAATTATGAATTTAAAGGGGGAAATTTCGAATAAAGAAGATATTAAGCACCTTCTTGATATATGGTGAATGGGTGCAATAATTATGTTTATATGCTACATTAATATTATGCTTGACATCATGCACATGAATGAATGAATAATGATATGAATATGTATGTGTATGAACTAAATGGGTAACATTCTCTTATTGGGTTTTGGTTACATGGGCTTGAAGAAAATAAAAAGGAAAAGAAAGCAACAAGAAAAGGAGGTGCCAAGGATTGAACCTTGGACCTCAAAGGAAAGGAAAGCCTTAAGAATATTCATATAACCAATTCACCTAGCAAGGGAGTGCTATTAGAAGAGGATGGGGAATTGTAGATAAGTGGGAAAGAAGATGAAGAGATACAAGAAAATTGAAGAGACACCATTAAAGAGGTGCTTGCCTCTTTACTCACCATAAAAGGTCATGAAGAGGAGGAAATGCCTAGGCATTTCGACCAAGAAACCTTTCCTCTTTCTCTCCAGCAAACTTTTCTCCTTCCTCCTCTCCCTCACCGAAATTCTAGAGCCCCTTGCAACCCAAAACTGAATCACAAACCTAGAGAAACCGAAAGAAGAAAAGAAGAGAAGAACAAGAGGATTGCTAGAGTTTAAGAGGTCTTTTCTTCTCTAAAATTTGGAGATCTTTTGGGAACATAAGCACAAGTGGTAAGGCTCCCTCACCTGCAATATAATGGCTTTTTATGTGTTTTTATGATTTTTATGTTTGCTTGTGATGTTGGGTGAAAGAAAATGGAAGGAAACCTTGAGGGATGTTTTGGCCATAAAGGGGTACCCCCCTTTTCTATGTCCAAAACTTAAAGGAAGAGTCCATGAAATTGTTACTACCTTTTTATAATGAATATATGATGGATACATGGTGTTTGAATACCCTCCATGATGTAAAGGACTTGGAAGAATTCGGCCAAGTCATGAAATGGATAAATGATGATGCATGAAGTAGGCTATTGTTCTAATGATTGTTTCCTTGCTATATAAATGTTTTAGGCCAAGAAATTTTGTGGAATCTATGCTAAGGGACCCCTGTAACATTCGGCCAAGGTACCTTAAATTATGCTTTAAAACAGATTTTTATAGATCTTCATGATGTTATGGTTAAATCAAGCGATATGCATGTGATTGGGTGTTTTATTTCATGATGGAAATAATTTATACCTTAGGGTCAGTACCTTATCTAAGTTGTTTGAGCCTAAAATCATCCTTCATTCTATGTATTGATGTTTATAAAAATATTACATGTACCCATATGCATGATAATCCAAGTAGAACTCTAGATCATACACCTAGACTAGTGTTTGGTGAAGTACAAACTACTTTTGCACTTGTGAATGAATTCTTATGAAAAATATGTTTTTATTCCCATGTTATGTAAATGATTATGCTATAAAATCCCTACTGTGAGTTTTGACAAATTACACGAATAAGGGTTAAGAATAGACTCGAGTACAAAGCATGCCCCTAAACTAGTGTTTAATGAAGCCCAGACTACCTTCATGCTTGTATATGACCTTAATGGTAAAATATGTTTTTGTTTACATGTTATATGAACTTTTATACCATGTTATACATACTGTGAATTTTGGCCAATTACTAGAATGAAGGCTAAGAATAAGTTCAAGTACAATTCATGCACCTAAACTAGTGTTTGGTGAAGTCTAGACTACCAGTGTACTTGTAAATGACCTCTTATGTAATGTATGTTTTTATTTCCATGATTATATGACTCTTATGCTATGATATCCTTATTATGAAGTTTCGGGCAGCATGTATTAAGATGAGAAAAGAAAGATTAAACTAACATATTGCCTTAATTAAGACAAGCATATTATAAGGATGATGTATTGATGAAACTAGCATGATGGCTGCTTCACTTACATGTGTTAAAAGAAAGGTCCTTCCATGTCTTGCTATTTATGCTAATGATTATGCCATGAAAGTATGCCTATGTTTATGAATGATGGAATGCCTATAGTACATGCAATATGAAAGAAAGAAAGAATGCATGTTCTATATATGAAAGTATGCTTATGATTATGAATGATTGAATGTCTATAGTACATGCAATATGAAAGAAAGAAAGAAAGGAAGAAAGGAATGCATGTTCTATATGAAAGAAAGAAAGAAAAGAAAAGAATGCATATATGTATTTTACTTTAAAGAATGGCTTGTACCGGGTCTTGAAAAAGATCCACGGTTCTGGACTACCGAAGCTGTCCCTAGACTGAAAGATAGTAAGCCTAGAATGTAAACCCCTGTAGGTCGGGATTAGCTACCTCGCATCCTACATAGGGGTATGCGCGCAAAAGAAAGAATGGGTACAAAGCCAGGGACCCCAAAGAAGATGATGTATATGATTTTAAAGTATTATTTACTATGTTTTCCAAAGAGCATCCTAATATTTTGAAATGCACATGTTCTATGTTTATATGTCTTCATGTATCTTATGTGCCTTATGAATCTTATGCTATCCATGAAATGTTATATGTTTTAAAATGCATGCGACGTACGGATTTAGTGAGTAGGAAAGAGCTTACTAAGTTTTATACTTATAGTTTGTTTGCTTATGTTGCAGAGCAACATAGAAATTTCTGAGGAATGGGCAGCTGCAGGAAGGGCTAATGTGTGTGGTGTGACTTGACTGATCGATCCACTTTAGTGTCATCTATAGACTTAATTCTTATTTCTAATAAGACATATGTTGCTACTTTATGCATGATGCTTGCTAGTTCTTTTGGAGTTTATTTAAGTATGGATGCTATTAGATGTTATAGGATGTTATTACTTCCTTATCGTTGCACATGTTTTTAGTTATGTTTCGTTTCCGCTGCAATGTTAGATTCATACGCAATGATATAAATAAGTAAGAAAAAAAAAGTTAAAGGTAACGCGCCGCTTAACGGTCAGGGGCGGGCGTTACAGCTTGGTATCAGAGCAGTTTGTCATCTCACTACACACACATCAAGCCTACCTCCTGCCGCTTCCAAGTAAGAAATTCTATACTTGCCTTATTTTATGTTAATGTTGATAGCTTAATTATGCAAGTATGATTCATGATATGTATGATGGAAGCATGATTTTACCTTGGGTAAAAACTAGGAAGATATCATATGATATGTATGACAGAAGCATGATCTTACCTTGGATAAAACTGGGAAGATACCTTATCATGCCTTGTAATGACAATGATTTAAGATGTATATGAATGGAAACCTAAGGTAGTACCTTACCGTACCTTATAATGAAAAAGATACAAATGCATGTATATACATGAAAATGATGAAAATGATCTTATACTATCTTATTGTTATAATATGAAAACATCATGGCTAGAAGAAGTACTAGAATTAATGATATCTTAGGATAGAGAGTACTCTTAGGATATGTAAAATGAACGATACCTTACCTTACTTTATGATATCGAATACTTTAGAGTTTGATATGCGGGTAGGAATAACAATCACTTATATTAGCCTTACTTGTCTTTTATGAAGAAATGAGATTATATCATTAAAATCAATTTAGAGGATGAAATGAAAAAGTAGAGTAATAATATGAATAATGAAATTGATGAAATATAAGTATTATAGTATAATATGTAGATTGTTTATGAATGATAGTATGTTTCAAACTTTAGTAAGAGGTGTAGTATGAAGTTAGAGATAGAATTGTGATAAAGTGATGTAAGTAAGTAGTAGTTAGTTAACAAAGATGTAAGAGAGTAAAACAGGAGACTGAAATAATAAAGAGAAGAGAGAGTTTGCTATTGAAGCAATGAAGGGATGTTGAAAATCATAAGGAATAATGTGATAGAGGAAAAAAATGATGAGGATTAATGTTGCTGAATAAGCGAATATGTTGTAGTAAAGTAGTTAAGATAAGTAAAATATATCTGAAGCGAAGACTGCGATAGGTGTGTTAAAATCAGAAGAGAGTCTTAAATACATTTGTAGAGGAATAATGTTTAGTTAACAAAATGAAGTGTTGATTGATCTAAGTAAAATGAATAACTAAGAGAGCGTAAGTAGATCTGTAAGGGAATTAATGAACAAGAGTAGTGAGACTGTAGAGTTGAAAGAGAACTTTAAAAGAAAGGATAGTTATTTATAAGAAACAGCTAGAGTTGAGATGTTTAAGTTAAGTTTAAAGAAGAAAAATGTGCAGTAGTGTGTAAGAAGGACTGATAGACCATACAAGAATGAATTGAGGATGATATGAAACGAGAATATCCCGAGTTGTTTTAAGTTCGAGGACGAACTTTTCAGAAGGGAGGGTGGATTGTAATGCCCCAAATTTCCCTCTAGAACGATGTAATAATTGAACATGCGGCCAAGAATAAAATTATGAATTTAAAGGGGGAAATTTCGAATAAAGAAGATATTAAGCACTTTCTTGATATATGGTGAATGAGTGAGATAATTATGTTTATATGCTACATTAATATTATGCTTGACATCATGCACATGAATGAATGAATAATGATATGAATATGCATGTGTATGAACTAAATGGATAACATTCTCTTGTTGGGTTTTGGTTACATGGGCTTGAAGAAAATAAAAAGGAAAAGAAAGCAAAAAGAAAAGGAGGTCACTATGTGAAAATCAAGAATAGACTTCGCCACAGATTACTTCAGCGAAATCGTTTAACGAAGTAATACATGTTAATCAACTTCGGTACTAAATTTGATGAAGTAAATTTCACTTTAAACTTCATAGCTTAAAAATTGTGGGTCTTACTACTAAATTAATCTGATATTTTACTTCATAATAAATATTTGATGAAGTAATAAATTACCAAATAAAATCTATAAATTTTTATACCGAAGTAATAAGTTTAAATAAATTAAAATATGTTTTCTTTTATAAATAAATTAACCTCTTTATACTAATTTTTAAAGTAATCCTAATTAAAACTCCCCAATATACTCGAGCCCTAACTTCATCGTGCACGATGCCTCCCCCTTCTCCCGACGATGCCTCCCCTGCCCCCTTTTGCCCGACGACGCGCCTCCGTCCCCTCTTCGCCGCGCTTGCATCTCCCCCTCCCCTCGACGCACATCTTCCTCTTTGAGGTTTCCTGGCCACGAGAAGAAAAGGCAAGGGTTTTGTTTGAGCTTGAGGCCGCCGTCTCTAACCGATCCGGTCCTGCTCGCCCATCATTTCGTCAACCAGGTTAGTTTCCTACCCTATGGTTTCTGGCATCTCCTGCCCTAGGGCATGATTTCTGATTACCGTGGATTGATTACCGTGGCATAAGTTCTTATTTCGTATGGTTTGGGTTAGACATAATTTCTTTTGTGTCAGAAGAATAACGGCGAACAAACCCACAAACGAAGGTTGATCTCACAAGTTCTAATGAAGATGAGCTAGCAACGAAAGGAAGAAGATTGAGCCTGTAGACAATTTGTGGACGAAATATGTAGCTTTCTTGTTTGTACTAGAGGTTTTAAACCTTCTTGTGTTTCAAGTGGAACAAAAAACTTCACTTGACACGAGATAAAATTTTATATCATAGGTACAAGTGCAAAGGCAAATGAATATGAGATCCTGTTGCTGACTATCTTATACAATATTTGGAAGGATAGAAATTGTGCAATATTTAATCATCTTCCACTCAAATCAGAGTACGGTATACTGTGATTACTGCTGCAATCTTAGGATTATCTATATACTAGGAGCAAGAAATTGATTCCTAATGGGTTTCTGTTCAAATCTTTTGAATTGAGTCCTAATGTTTCTGCACTGCAGTTTTTCAGATGATACTAACCTGCAGTGTTCTAGATCCTTTTTATTTTATTTGTTGGCCAAATTTGTGGATAAAGAGGGAGTTTTGAGTTACTCTGGCAAGTATTCAGATTGGCTTACGTTGTGATCAGGTTTTTCACTAATGTTTCTGGACTCAAGCTTTTCAGAAATGCAGAAGAATTCAGATCCAGTCTATAAATGTGATGTAGGTTCTGTTTCTGTTTAAATGATATTGTTCAGGTGATAATGTCTGGCAACGCTGATCACTGATGATTGAACTTCCAGGCTGTATTTTAGTTTCAGATCTTCTCAATTTCAATTAAGTTAGTTGCATTTTTTGATTGATAATGCTTGTTACTTTATGTTTTATTTTTGGTATTACCCTTGCAAATATGCTGAATTATATGCTACACAGAGTTTTTGCTGTTGCTAAAATATCGAATCTAGATGCCACCAGGCCATCTGGGAGTTTACATCTTGAAATATCTAGCTTGCTGAACTGAAGTTTGGTTTTTGTACCGTTACATTTTCTTTTCTACTTCTTTTATCCTAGGAGGTTGAATGGATGTCATTTATTTTTTAGATGCGAGAGATGAGTGAAAGTAACCTTCCAAGATTTCTAACTTATTGAATATCTGTTGTAATACTCCCCATTAACGATAATTTTGGTCCTTTCTTCTTCTTGACTCATGACTGGTTTTCTTTGTTGTTGCTGATTTCAGGCTAAAGCTAGGGACTGATTTTCAGTATGTGCTTAATGTTGAAGGATCTTCACCAGCTGAGGTAATTGGAGTTGACTACAAGGCTACTCTAAAACCTGCACTTAATGCTCTTGCTGAAGTATGCAAATCAGACCAAATGTATTTAAGTTGTCTTGTTTTCTAGGCTGAAGCTCCGATGATGTTGCTAAAGAATGAAGCTGAAGAACATGCAGCAAAATGCTTTGCAGAAGTTGAGAAAATGAGCGAGGAGTTTACAAAGAAAGAACATCAGTTGATTATGGTTAAAAAAGAAGCAGAAGAGCTTTTACAGGTAGCTTTATTAATGCCCTTGTTCTTTTATTAACACAATATAATAAATATACTTATTTCTAGGTAATGCCATCCATTGCACATTGCATTCCTTTAGCAATTAATGGCTGCCGATTTTGTAGAAGTCTGAGAAGGAACTACAGGTTGCAACCAAAGAGGTCGATGAAGAAACTCAGATGTGCGCAAGTGAACTGTTGACACTGATTGATGATGTATCGGAATACAAAGAATTCATGGAGTCTAGCATCTCAAAAATAAAGACGGATCTATCTGAAACCGCTGATTTCGTGGCATCTTTATTAGCAAAGTTTACTCTTTCTGACTTCAGTCGAGGTGGCCGGAAACGAGCTCATTAATGTAGAAACTCTGACGGTTTTACTTAGTGTAATAATTTGGAATACTTGGTTTAACTCAAAATGTATTGCAAACCATCCTTGATTCCCAATATCATTTGGGATTTGAGTTTCCCCTATGCATGTGATGTGAGTGATGAATTTCTATTCCTGCAAATATTAGTTTGATTAATATTTAAATAAATAGTGTAGTAATGCAATACAACAGACTTCGTCAAATTTAATTAGCAGCGTAGTTAAAAAAAATATTTACTTCATCATTTATTTAATTTGTGAAGTCGTTTGTATAAATTACTTCGCTAAATTTAAATATTTGTTATAGCAACATATACTCTAATACGTCTACATTATGCTGAAGTAATACAACAAAAAATACTTCGACCAATTCGAATTTTGTAGAAGTAAAATTAAATATTTACTACACGAGAATAAAAAATTTGTGAAGTCGTATAAATATTTTACTTTGTCAACTTATGAAGTTATATACGATCAAATACTTCAGCGAGATCGATGAAGTAATAGAGCCATTTTACTTCGAAAACGGTTCAACTTTGAACCGATTTTGAACCGGTGAAAGACTTCGGTATTTCGTGGTGAAGTAAAAAACTGACCTTTTTACTTCATGCGCGTCTACTTCGGTAATTATCTACTTATTACTTCAGATAATATCCGAAGTCTATTGTCAATTTTCACATAGTGGGTGCCAAGGATTGAACCTTGGACCTCAAAGGAAAGCAAAGCCTTAAGAATATTCATGTAACCAATTCACCTAGCAAGGGAGTGCTATTAGAAGAGGATGGGGAATTGTAGATAAGTGGGAATGAAGATGAAGAGATACAAGAAAATTGAAGAGAAACCATTAAAGAGGTGCTTGCCTCTTTACTCACCATAAAAGGTCATGAAGAGGAGGAAATGTCTAGGCATTTCGACCAAGAAATCTTTCCCCTTTCTCTCCACCAAACTCTTCTCCTTCCTCCTCTCCCTCACCGAAATTCTAGAGCCCCTTGCAGCCTAAAACCGAATCACAAACCTAGAGAAACCGAAAGAAGAAAAGAAGAGAAGAACAAGAGGATTGCTAGAGTTTAAGAGGTCTTTTCTTATCCAAAATTTGGAGATCATTTGGGAACATAAGCACAAGTGGTAAGACTCCCTCACCTGCAATATAATGGCTTTTTATGTGTTTTTATGATTTTTATGTTTGCTTGTGATGTTGGGTGAAAGAAAATGGAAGAAAACCTTGAGGGATGTTTTGGCCATAAAGGGGTACCCCCCCCTTTTCTATGTCCAAAACTTAAAGGAAGAGTCCATGAAATTGTTACTACCTTTTTATAATGAATATATGATGGATACATGGTGTTTGAATGCCCTCCATGATGTAAAGGACTTGGAAGAATTCGGCCAAGTCATGAAATGGATAAATGATGATGCATGAAGTAGGCTATTGTTCTAATGATTGTTTCCTTGCTATATAAATGTTTTAGGCCATGAAATTTTGTGGAATCTATGCTAAGGGACCCCTGTAACATTCGGCCAAGGGATCTTAAATTATGCTTTAAAACAGATTTTTATAGATCTTCATGAAGTTATGGTTAAATCAAGCGATATGCATGTGATTGGGTGTTTTATTTCATGATGGAAATAATTTATACCTTAGGGTCAATACCTTATCTAAGTTGTTTGAGCCTAAAATCATGCTTCATTCTATGTATTGATGTTTAGAAAAATATAACATGTACCCATATGCATGATAATCCAAGTAGAACTCTAGATCATACACCTAGACTAGTATTTGGTGAAATACAAACTACTTTTGCACTTGTGAATGAATTCTTATGAAAAATATGTTTTTATTCCCATGTTATGTGAATGATTGTGCTATGAAATCCCTACTGTGAGTTTCGACAAATTACAAGAATAAGGGTTAAGAATAGACTCGAGTACAAAGCATGCCCCTAAACTAGTGTTTAATGAAGCTCAGACTACCTTTATGCTTGTATATGTCCTTAATGGTAAAATCTATTTTTGTTTACATGTTATATGAACTTTTATACCATGTTATACATACTTTGAATTTTGTCCAATTACTAGAATAAAGGCTAAGAATAAGTTCAAGTATAATTCATGCACCTAAACTAGTGTTTAGTGAAGTCTAGACTACCAGTGTACTTGTAAATGACCTCTTATGTAATGTATGTTTTTATTTCCATGATTATATGACTCTTATGCTATGATATCCTTATTATGAAGTTTCGGGCATCATGTATTAAGATGAGAAAAGAAAGATTAAACTAACATATTGCCTTAATTAAGACAAGCATATTATAAGGATGATGTATTGATGAAACTAACATGATGGCTGCTTCACTTACATGTGTTAAAAGAAAGGTCCTTCCATGTCTTGCTATTTATGCTAATGATTATGCCATGAAAGTATGCCTATGTTTATGAATGATGGAATGCCTATAGTACATGCAATATGAAAGAAAGAAAGAATGCATGTTCTATATATGAAAGTATGCTTATGATTATGAATGATTGAATGCCTATAGTACATGCAATATGAAAGAAAGAAAGAAAGAAAGAAAGGAATGTATATTCTATATGAAAGAAAGAAAGAAAAGAAAAGAATGCATATATGTATTTTACTTTAAAGAATGGCTTGTATCGGGTCTTGAAAAAGATCCACGGTTCTGGACTACCGAAGCTGTCCCTAGGCTGAAAGATAGTAAGCCTAGAATGTAGACCCCTGTAGGTCGGGATTAGCTACCTCGCATCCTACATAGGGGTATGCGTGCAAAAGAAAGAATGGGTACAAAGCCGGGGACCCCAAAGAAGATGATGTATATGATTTTAAAGTATTATTTACTATGTTTTCCAAAGAGCATCCTAATATTTTGAAATGCACATGTTCTATGTTTATATGTCTTCATGTATCTTATGTGCCTTATGAATCTTATGCTATCCATGAAATGTTATATGTTTTAAAATGCATGCGACGTACGGATTTAGTAAGTAGGAAAGAACTTACTAAGTTTTATACTTATAGTTTGTTTGCTTATGTTGCAGAGCAACATAGAAATTTCTGAGGAATGGGCAGTTGCAGGAAGGGCTAATGTGTGTTGTGTGACTTGACTGATCGATCCACTTTAGTGTCATCTATAGACTTAATTATTATTTCTAATAAGACATATGTTGCTACTTTATGCATGATGCTTGCTAGTTCTTTTGGAGTTTATTTAAGTATGGATGCTATTAGATGTTATAGGATGTTATTATTTCCTTATCGTTGCACATGTTTCTAGTTATGTTTCATTTCCGCTGCAATGTTAGATTCATATGTAATGATATAAGTATGTAAGAAAAAAAAAGTTAAAGGTAACGCGCCGCTTAACGGTAAGGGGCGGGCGTTTCAGTTTGACTGTGCTGGTCCTTCCTTTCGACCAGTTGACCCTTTATGCACTTATCATATCTCTAGCTGTTTACTTGATGAGTTACCTGCCTTTTACCTGCTACTAAGTTAGGGTTATGCTTGGTAGAATAGGACTGCTCTATTTATGTTTTTCAAAAACTGTTTTAGCTCTTATCTTATGTGAAAAATCATTTTACCTTGAAATTTAATATGATTTTTGACTTAGTTTTTATTAAAACGTACCCCCTTCAAAATTAGGGGTTTTTCGCAAATGGACTTAGCTTAGGCCCTAACCCTAGAACTGCATGCACCTATAGATCTAGAAGCCAGCATCTCACAAGCACCTTAGGGTACTTTTGATTGATAACCTAGACTGGATTAAGATGCTTAGGTCTATGCCTTGATTCAAGATGCTTTAAGTCAGTGCATCTGTAGTAATTGGGACACTAAATACCAATTAAACAGTAATCAGGTTAAGTGTCAAGCTTAGAAAATCTAACTTGATCAGAACACTTAACTTGACTAACCCTAGCAAAAGCTACTGTTTATAACAATTAGTAAGTAGCTAACTGGGTTAGACAGAACTCGAAAGAGAAAATTTAAGTTGATTTGGTCCAGTTTATACTTAGAATTGGTTCAGTACAGCACCTTACTTTTATTACTCATTTTTTGCTATATTTTGTGATATATGGCAAAGGGGGAGAGATTGGGAAGGAGAGAAAAGAAGGTTTTTTTTCAAATTAAATTTCTTTTCAAAACTTTTATTTTTTTTTCTTTAAATTAAATTTCTTTTCAAAACTTTTATCTACTTTTTCAAAAAGTAAAGTTCTCTAAGTACTTATGTTCTTTTCTGGTTGAAAATTCTTCTAAGTACTTAAATTCTGGTTAACCCAAAATTGTTTTCGAAATTATTTTAAGTACTTAACTCAAAATTATTTTCGAAATTATTTTAAGTACTTAACTTAAAATTGTTTTTAAAAATTTTAAAGTACTTTCTCTAAATTCTTCTGTTAAAAAATTTTCTAAGTGTTAACTTCAAAATTCTCTTAAAAATTTTCTAAGTGCTAAAGCTAAATGTGTTGAAAAATTTTCTAAATGTCCAACTCAAAATATTTTGAAAAATTTTTGTCCTAACTCAAAAATCCCTTCTTGAAAATTTTCTAAGTATTGAAAACCTGAAAAACTTTTTCAATTTTAGAAACAATGACTTAGAAACTTTTTCAAAAACCCCATGAATTTTTGAAAAATTCAGGGGGAGATTTCTTCCAGGGGGAGGAAATTAAAACTGGTACTTTACCTATTTTTTGTTTAACTTAACTTTTTGAACCGGGTTGCCATAAATCAAAAAAGGGGAGATTGTTGGTATAGACAGCACCTAAGTCAAATCTGGGTTTTGATAATTGCAAAGGGTTCAGAAGTTAAGATGTTATTGTTGTCTAACTTGTTCACTGAGTGTGCAGGAAGAAGTCCTAGGTGCACTAGGCAAGAAGTCCTGGTAAAGGGCTGGGCAAAGAAGTCCTGGTCAATCACTGGGCAAGAAGACCTGACCGGAAGTCGGGCAAAGAAGTCCTGGTCGAGGACTGGGCAAGAAGTCCTGGCGAGGGGCTGGGTACCGAAGACCTGACTAGAAGTTGGGCACGAAGACCTAGTCAGGTGGATTGGGCAAAACTCCAACCGGAGGAGCCGGTTGGCAAAAGGTAAACTCTCCTGAGAGGAGTAGGTGAGGACGCGTTCCCCGTCGAGGGAACAGCAGGCGTCGGTTCGACCTAGGGTTCCATTTGGGAGACCCGAAGTCAGAACCAAGACAGCTACGGCTGTAAATATTGACTAATACTCTTGCTTTGTTTGTTTTGGAACTAACCTTGGTTGTAGGGACCGAAGGAGTGTGTTTATGTAGCTCAGAACGCCCAAAAAGAATGGGGTAGGCAACTGGGCTAGGCGCCCGGGAGGTCCCGGGCGCCCAAGGTCAAGGCCAAAACAGCAATGAAGCAAGACTGCTTCGAAACCACAGTAAGCTAGGCGCCCAGGAGGGCCCGGGCGCCCAATGTCAAAGCCAAACAAACCATCGAAGCAAATCTGCCACGAAGCCACTGGACCAGGTCAACCTAGGTGCCTGAGAGGTCCCGGGCGCCCCAGTCAGACCAGGGGCCGAATTAAAGGGGATAAGCGCTGACCGAGCTACGGATGGAGGTTCTCGCAGCTGAAGGCACGTGTCAGGCGCCCCCAGCGAATCAGGCGCCCCCAGGAGCACTATAAAAGGGTGCTTGACCCCACGTCTTCATCATCACTGCTTTCTAACGCTCCAAAGTTTTTCGTTCAAGCGCTACACCCCGGCAAACTCCGACTTCGAGATCCCAGTGCTGACGACGACCCTCTGCTCTGAAATACGATCCACATCGATCGTCGGTAATGAAAAGTGTAGTAATTTCAGTTTCCTGATATAATATTGTACTTATCTTGTAAATCTCTTTGCGCGATTATAGTATTGCCCAAAGTAAATGGTCATCGACTGTGGGCCTTAGAGTAGGAGTCGACCGCGACTCTGAACCAAGTAAGAATCTACTTGTGTTTCTGTGTGATTGATTTATTTCCGCTGCGTATTTACTCTTTCCTTAATCCGAAAAGTTTTAACGATATTCACCCCCCCCCTCTATCGTTTATCTCGATCCAACACTTAGGCTTGCCTAGGTTGATACGCTCGACCAAGTACCCAAAACCCTAATACCTCGCAGTACAGCCGATGCCCGGGGTACTTAGGCTTGGTCTGGGTTGCTACGCCCAACCAAGTACCAAAAACTCTAATAACTCATGGTGCAGCCGATGCACGGGGTACATAGGCTTGGTCTGGGTTGCTACGCCCGACCAAGTACCCAAAACCCAAATACCTCACGGTGCAGCAGATGCCCGGCGTACATTGGCTTGGTTTTGCTTGCTACACATGACCAAGTACCCAAAACCTAATACCTCGTGTTGCAGCCGATACCCGGGGTACTTAGGCTTGGTCTGGGTTGCTACACCCGACCAAGTATCCAAAACCCTAATACCTCGTGGTGCAGCCGATGCCCGGGGTACTTAGGCTTGGTCTGGGTTGCTACGCCCGACCAACTACCCAAAACCCTAATACCTCGCGGTGTAGCTGATGCCCAGGGTACTTAGGCTTGGTCTGGGTTTCTACGCCTGACCAAGTACCCAAAACCCTAATACCTCACGGTGCAGACGATGCCCGGGGTACTTAGGCATGGTCTGGGTTGCAACGCCTGACCAACTACCCAAAACCCTAATACCTAACGGTGCAGCCATTGCCCGGGGTACTTAGCCTTGATCTGGGTTGCTATGCCCGACCAAGTCCCCAAAACCCTAATACGTCGCGGTGCAGCCGATGCCCGGGGTACTTAGGCTTGGTCTGGGTTGCTACGCCTGACCAAGTACCCTAACTCTAATACGTCGCGGTGCAGCCGATGCCCGGGGTACTTAAGCTTGGTCTAGGTTATTACGCCCGACGAAGTACCCAAAACCCTAATACCTCGCGGTGCAACCGATTCCCGGGGTACTTAGGCTTGGTCTGGATTGCTACGCCTGACCAAGTACCCAAAATTGTAATACATCACGGTGCAGCTGATGCTCGGGGTACTTAGGCTTGGTCTGGGTTGCTACGCTCGACCAAGTAGCCAAAACCTTAATACCTCGGGTGCAGCTGATGCCCGGGGTACTTAGACTTGGTCTGGGTTGCTACGCCCAACCAAGTACCCAAAACCCTATACCTCACGGTGCAGCCAATGCCTGAGGTACTTAGGATTGGTTTGGGTTGCTACACTCGACCAAGTACCCAAAACCCTAATACCTCGCGGTGCAGACGATGCTCGGGGTACTTAGGCTTGGTCTAGGTTGCTACGCCCGACCAAGCATCCAAAACCCTAATAGCTCGCGGTGCAGCCGATGCCTGGGGTACTTAGGGTTGGTCTGGGTTGCAACGCCCGACCAAGTACACAAAACCCTAATATCTCATGGTGCTGCCGATGCCCGGGGTACTTAGGCTTGGTCTGAGTTGCTACGCCTGACCAAGTACCCAAAACCCTAATACCTCACGGTGCAGCTGATGCCCGGGGTACTTAGGCTTGGTCTGGGTTGCTACGCCTGACCAATTACCCAAAACCCTAATACCTCGCGGTGCAGCCGATGCCCGGGGTACTTAGGCTTGGTCTGGGTTGCTACGCCCGACCAATTACCCAAAACCCTAATACCTCGCGGTGCAGCCGATGCCCAGGGTACTTAGGCTTGGTCTAGGTTGCTATGCCCGACCATGTGTCCAAAACCCTAATATCTTGCGGTGCAGTCGATGTCCGGGGTACTTAGGCTTAGTCTGGGTTACTACGCCCGATCAAGTACCCAAAACCCTAATACCTCGCAGTGTAGCCAATGCACGGGGTACTTAGGCTTGGTTTGGGTTGCTACGCCCAACCAAGTACCAAAAACCCTAATACCTCGCGGTGCAGCCGATGCCCGGGGTACTTAGGTGTGGTTCTTGTTGCTATAAACTACCCACCAGGGGCGTAAACTAGGATGCCTCGTGATATCCCGAGCGCCCTGGACAGGGGGACGTTGCGGAAGCAATGGTGATGTAACATACCCAACCAAAGGAATACAAGCATGTCGTTCAAAGGAATAATCCAGGTATACACATACACGGGGTAAAAAAAATATTACTTTATTTATATGAAAAATACACAAAGAATTATCAAGATACAATTAGGATATCTTGTGGCAAAAAGAAAAACAAAAAGAAAGGGCACTCTTCTACTTGTGCCTTTCTTCTCTACGACATCATTCCTGCATGCTCGCTAGGCTCAGAACCACTTTCCAGGTATACGATGTGCAGGAGTCTGTCGACGTGATCTTTGAATCACTTGCCACCTTCCGGGTACTTCATCCTAGTAGTCAGTAACAGATGAGGACGACTGAGGTAACACATGGGTAGCACGACCCCATCTGAAGGCCCTGGCCACCTCTTCCCGCAAAGATGAGTCTGATACAACGTTCAGAAGGAAGAGGAGGGAGAACAGCAGCGACAATTTCTCTCCGGATCGTGTAAAGACGCAAAGAAGAATTGCCTTAATAGGAGAAAGTAGCAACTGCAATTTCTCTCCAGATACAGGAACAACGAAAAGAAGAAAGGGAAAGAGAGAAAGACGTAGTTACAACCCCTCCCCTCTTGATGACGACATCTCCCACAAACACCATCCTATGCCCAAAACAAGGGGAAAACGAGGATTGGGAAGAGGATGACGTTTGGTGATGCACCGCCATAGGCTGACCAGGGGGAGGTGATTAGCAAGATGAGTCATCTCCTCCATGCCCCCTGGATGACCATGTAATATCTTTTATTAACTCCTCAGATGACCCGGGAGTCCTACATTCGCCAGGATCTTCAGTGAGACCTCGGACATCATCTCCACCATGCTCCCCAGTAAAAATGGTGAAACAAAGGCTTCCCCCTCCATGAGGCTCTCCAGCCATGAACACTCCCCCAGCTCCGGCATCAACGACTACGGCCACAGGGGGCAGGAAGAGTGCTGGCATCATGCTAGGAAGAAGAAAGAATGTAGAAGGGATGATGAAGATGGTTCACCCTTCTACCCCCTATTTATAGGAACCCCTACCACTCCATGTATTTAATGCGAAAATGACGCATGAACAACAATAGACGCCGAAGCGTCACTTCGATCAACACGCCCATGCCGCGCCTGGGAACCGGTGACTCTTTATAGGTCTATCCAAGAGATCGCGTGTGACGCAGAGGCGACGGTTCGGGAGCCACTTGCCAAAAAGGGTTGACAGGGGCCCATAAGCTTATCACAAGATCAGCCTCGGGAGAGGCCTCCTATATTTTTCCTTAATGTTTCGTTATGGACACAGAAGCACGCAGAACCATTCCAAGAACATGCACGAAATGGTAAAGTAAAGAAATGTGATCACGTTAATCAAGGTTGATACAAAAAGGCCCATCTCCCCAGTACACAGGTAATCCTACAACTCTGAGTACGGGGGGTCGGGGGGGGGGGGGGGGGAGTCCCCTTCCTAGGCAGCCATTACTCACAGATTGGGGTCAGCATCGGGGGGCAGAAGGTGATCTTTCTTCAATTGGTCGATAGCCCCGTGGAAGCCTTGCTGCAAACACTTCATTACTTGGGCAGCGACGATAGCACGAAATTCGTCTGACTCCAAGAACTTCGCCTTGGAGGCCACTTCGACTTCCTTCGAGCTGGAGGTTTTGGCAACCTGCATGGCCCAAATCTCGGCCTTTGCAGCTTCTCAAGCACTCTTCAATTGTCCCAACTCAGAAGACATCTCATCCTGATCGGCCAGGGCCTCCCTAAGTCTGGCCAATGTGGCCCATATCTCCGATCGAGCTTGGGCCAGGTCATCCTCCAGGACGGATGCACGCTCGGTGGCCATCAGAAAGTCCGACTCCTTCTGACCCAGTTGTTGCTCCTAATCCTGAACACGTGCGTTAAGTTTCTCGGTCGAGATGACCATACGTCGGAGGTCACCCGACAGCTCCGTCTCTCTCATCTGAAGCTGGTCCCACTCCTGCTTCACCTGGAGCAGGTCTTGGGTAATGGCCATAGCCTTCTCGGACGCCAGGCGTTCGTGGTGACGGGAATTTTGGAGGGCCAGCTCCTTGTCCCGTACGAGGTCCAGCAGATGCTCGACCGTCGCACGGAGAGCTCTGTTGACCTCTGCCTGCATTAGTCCTGCTCGACGCTCATGATTAGCGGTAGCTTTGGTCCGCAGGGCTCGGCGAATTAAAGCTTCAACCTAATGCCAGGAGTATAGGCCTCAGCCGGTGGTGAGGCAGTCTTCAGTTGCCTATCATTGCACCAAGAGGTTAGAGGGTATACAAGAACATATCCAATGCAACAGTAGCTTGTACCTTCAGAAGGGTCTCCCGGAGAGTGGTTAGCGGTCCCGTCGATACATGCACGGTAGCCCCTCCTGGGGACCTGGATGGGTTAACTCCTCCTTTGGGCAGCGGCGAACCCCGGCAAGGAGGAAGACGTTGGACCGCAGGGGCTTCAGGTAGCAAACTGGAGGGGCTGGAGACACACTCCTCGGAGCTAGAACTCCCTTCAGACAAGATCCCCTTGGGCGGGACCTCCTTCAACTGCATGGGGGGGGGGGGGGGGGGGAAGGATTGCATAGAAGCATCCAGTGCCACATCCAGCTTCTTCTTGAGGCGATCCAGTATCATCTGGTATTGGGTACGCACTACCTCCTTACCCTTCGAGGCCTCGGCCAGATCGGTCGAGGGAACACTGGGAGCTGTACCGACCCTCTCTAGAGTTACGGCCGAAGGGATAGGAGACGGTGCAAAAATAGGCTCTCCCCCTCGGAAGGAGCAACCGCCTCCTTAGGCACAGAGGGAAGAGGGTCAGGCCCCGCGGAACGTAGCTTTTTCTACCCAGGGCCCAAACCCTTTGGGAGTCTCCTCTTCTGCTGACCAGTGGGTCGGACTGCCAAGGGGGCGATAGGATGAGAGGATGGCTCGCCAACTCCCTCGGGATGAACAACTATTGGAGGGGAGCCATCCCCAGAAGAAAGACCCGCCACAGGGTCAACTTGGTGATCTGAAGACCCTCGGCCCGGAACAGGCGGGAATGTAACAGTAGTTTCTACCCTCTCGGGCGAGGCCGCCGCACAAGATGAGTCAGCAGTCCCCTCCAAGGACTCGGCAGGTGCCGGGGGCACCTCAGGAACGGCCGGGGGAGGATTTAACGCCTCCTTGTTGGCCTCCTCCGACTTGATAAGTCGACCCTTTACCTTGGCGAACATGACTTCCTCTGCATTAGACAAACAAGGAAATATCAGTCAGAATTAACAAGCATTAATCAAGAAGACAAACATACCGAGGCTGGAGCTGATTTGGGTTGCTTTAGGGCTAAGGCCCGCCCGGAACATAAGTTCCTCACATTGCACCAGCCCCGGACCGCTGAATTCCATGCCAGAGAGTACGTTCCTAGCACGCCGATAAGCAGAACTTTGAAGAAAATATCCTAAAGAAGGAGGATCAGGGAGAGCCTCTATCTAGCGAAGAGGATTGAAAGGCAATGCAGGTAGTTGGATGAAGAAGAACTTCTCCTTCCACCCTTTGTGTGAAGAAGAAAACTCTCCTAAAAACATATGACCCAGTTGGGCCGAGAAGCTAAAGGCCCCCCTAGAACCAATTGGGGTAAAGAAAGAGTGGAAAAGATGAGGAGTTAGGGGGAGGTTAAAAAACTTGAAGATAATATACGCCCCGCCCATTTGAGTGAAGGTGTTAGGAGCCATCTGGTGGAGAGGGATATCAAAGTAGGAGGATATATTCATGTAGAAAGGGGGGACAGGAAAATGAAGCCCTAACTCCACCTGTCCTAAGAAAAAGGTTGACATGCCCGCAGGAGGTTCCACTAGCGTCTGGCCTACCTTGGGGATATAACCACCACCATCTCGGCGGGGATGCCGTAGGCCTCGGTGGCCGCTTGCAGAGCCTCTGGCCTCACTCTTGAAGAGGCGGACTCATACCATTCCACTTGGTTCCTTCCATAGTTCCTGAGGGAAGAAACAAGAAAGAGACAAACTACTTACGCGTAAAAGAAGCCTGATAGGAGAAGAGGAAGCCGAAGCGTACCCAGCCACGTAGTCGGAAGTGGGCCTAAACGTCCTCATCCTCCCCTCTTATACCCAGGAAGGCGCCTATTTGGGCGCAATGGGGAAGAGGCACGTGGAAAGTGAGAAACTGACGCACCCAGGACAGTCGCCTGACGTGAGCTAGCTACAGCGGCGCGCGCCAGTAAGAATTCGTGAGGATGGCCATTGAAGCGCGTGGCGGTGAGGCATTCGCGAAGGTACTTGGTATCCATCAAAAAAGTGCCATGCGCCTTTATGACGGAGAGACAGGCACCCTTATAATACCCCCAAGAATTGTAGGAGCTTTTTTTAGAAAGGATGAAACCAAAAGGAGGATTTCTCGGAACTCAGGACGAAGATTATAATCTGAAGGTCTCTTATAACTAATGAAGGAGTAATAATGGACACAAGTCCCGCCAGAACTCAGCTTCTTCATCTTCGCGCTACTCCGATCAATCATCCACACTTTCTTCGATCAGACTTGAAGGGAGGGACTTGTTATAGGGTTGAATAGCCCATCGTAGGCACGGGGGATGAAGAAGCTGCATGACATGACACGTCGGGTTGAAGTGACCCTCCTTCCCGAGCCCCAAGACCCGCCTCGAGGGACACGCCCTGGAAGGATAGCCAAACGAACACTCCCGGGACCACCCCGAGGGGTGGGGTCCCGAGAGCGCCTCAGGAATTATAGCGCCCGTGCTCATCCGGGTCGGCCCCGAGCTCACCTCTGGGAAGCGGAGCCCGAGTTAGTTTCAAACTCAAGCAGCGGTCCTCCCCCTTTTTTTCACGGATCTATGGATAAGCTTCCATAGTCATAAGGAGTTATCATGACCCTTAAATGTTGCAACGGGTTAAAGCATGATAACGACGCAAACCGTTTCAAAGGCAATCCAGTAACCGCTGAAAGAAGGGGAGGACATGGCATAAATCACAGAGAGGTGGCACCGAACGGAGGGAGGTGCCAAGTCCACCGCTATCAGTATAAAAGGTAGTCCAACCCCTTCGGTAAAAGGGTTATGCTCTCTCAACCTTACATACATTTTTCTTTCTTGCTGCCTCTACTCTACATCAATACACTAACTTGAGCGTCGGAGTGGACTCTGCCGGACCCCTTCCGGTGTGTCCCCTAACGCTGGTGTTAATCTCGCAGGGTACAGAGTTCCTCCCCTCCACAGCGACTTCCACGTGGGTAGACCCCCGGTGACTGGACATCGTCATCGACTCCTTCCGGAAGAATTAGAATTTGAGATTTTATTCAATTATATTTTAATTTTTAAGAAATAATTAAGAATTTTATATTAATAATTTTTGAATTGTGGATTATGAATTACCTATCTTTTTCAAATTTTGGTATTTATATTTGAACTTCTTATTTAATGTGCATTATGGTAATTATTCTAATTTTTTGCATTTAATTTTGGATTATTCATTGTTTCTTAATTAAAGGGCACTTTATTATAATTTGAATTTTTGGTGTTAATATTTGAGTTAGTACTCTTTAAATTTGTAGATTTAATTTCTAGAATTTTATGATTTAATTTTGAGTTTTTGAGATTTGGTTTATCATGTTTGGTTGAAATATTAATTGAGTTATTAAATTTGGATTTATCTTGATTTTCTAGTTCTAGATTAGCTTCATCATTTTCATAATAAGAATTTTTAAGCTTTAATTTATCTTGATGTTTGAATTAATTAAATTAGTATTTATTTCTAAATTTTTATGAATTTTTGAGTTAATTAAATCTAAATTTTCTAAATTGATTAAATCTGACTTTTTATTAAATATATTATTTAATTTTGAATTTTTTGAATTAATTAAATTTGTATTTGCAAAAATTTTAGATTTATTAATTAAAATTTTAGAAATGATATTCTTTGAATTATCATTGTCAGATTTAATAATTATAATTTCAAAATTAATTAAAGTTGACTTTTGATATAATTAGAGTTGTCAAGAGAATTATCTATTAATTTTTTATTATTATCTTAAGACTTATTAATTAAAAATTTCTCATTATCTTGTGAATTATTAGTTAAATTTTTAGAATTATCTTCAATTTTATCTTAAGAATTATCTGTAAAATTATTAATTAAAATTTTATCTTAAAAATTATTTGTAAAATTATTTAAAATGTCTGAATTAATTGTCAAAATAGCAGCATTAATATTAATAATTAAAGATTTAATATTTTAATATTATCAATGTTTGATATAGATCCATTATTAGCTAATTTATCATGTAACATATTTAATTTACTATGAAAAACATCTAATTTATCCAAAAAAATAAAATTTATGTTTGCATGCATAAGGGTATTTTTGGAAACAAAATTATTATGCAGAATTTCTAATTTAGAATCTAAACTAGCAGGGGTATTTTTGTAAAAATTAAATTTCTGTACCATCCTTGCATTTTCTAGTATTGCTGATTTGTTTTTCCTCTATTCTAGACATTTGTTCTTGTAGTGTCCATACTTTTGACACTTGAAATACTTGATGTGGCTCTTGTTCCTCTAAACTCCTGGCGCTAGTACATCCGTCACTGTTGGTGGGGTCGTCTGAATTTTATGAGTATGACACTTGTTTTTGTAATGTCCTCTCTCCCTACACTTGAAACATGTTATATGAAATTTAAAACTTGGCATAATTAAATTTACCTTTTTCACCCTTGTCTCCCCCTCAATTCCTAGCTTTCTTGCTCTTTCAGTGGTGAGTCCAATCAGAGCCTCCTACTCTGATACTAATTGTTGGATCAATGCCATTGATAGAGGGGGTGGGGGTGAATATCAACTCTTGTCAACTTTTGTCATCTTGTCATTCATTTGTCTTTCTTATTAGAGATGATAGTAGTATGCAGCGGAATATTAAAATAAAGAAACAAGACACAGGTTGTTGGTTCAGGAAGTACCATATCGAACCTTGTTTTGATATTGGCAAAGGATTCAAAGTTAAGTACTATTTGAGATCAACATGTTTATCAAGTGTGTAGGAATCGAAGTCCTAGCGAAGGGCTGCTAGGCACCTGGCGAAGGACTGCCAGGAAACAAAGTCCTAGAGAAAGGCTGCTAGGCACCTGGTGAAGGACTGCTAGGAAACAAAGTCCTGGCGAAGGGCTGCTGGGCACCTAGCGAAGGATTGCTAGGCATCGAAAACCTAAGACTTGGCGAAGGACTGCTAGGCACCTAGCGAAGGGCTGCTAGGAGTCGAAGACCTGGCGAAGGACTGCTAGGCACCTAGCGAAGGGCTGCTAGGAGTCGAAGACCTGGTGAAGGACTGCTAGGCACCAAGCGAAGGACTGCTTGGTACCGAAGCCCTAGCGAAGGACTACTAGGCATCGGGTGAAGGACTGCTTGGGACCCAAGACCTGGCGAAGGGCTGCCAGGCACCTGGCGAAGGAATGCTGGGCAAAAGTCCAACTGGAGGAGCCGGTTGGCAAAAGGTAAACTCTCCTGAGAGGAGTAGGTGAGGGCGCGTTCCCCGTCGAGGGAACAGTAGGCATCGGTTCGACCTAGGGATCCATTTGGGAGACCCAAAGTCAGAACCAAGATAGCTAAGGCTGTATAAAACCTAATATTCTTGATTTATTATGTTTGGTACTAACCCTGGATGCATGATCGAAGGAACGAGTTTCTGCAGCTCAGAACGCCCCAAAGGAGAGGGGCAACAGCTGGGCTGGGCACCCGGGAGGTCCCGGGCGCCCAAGGTCAAAGCCAAACGAACGAGTTAGAAAAAAAATGCTTCTGAAGCTCATTGGGCCAGGCACCCTCAAGCTCCCGGGCGCCCCCATGGTCCCGAGTGCCCCGGATGCCTCGGGCGCCCTGGGCCCAAGCCAACGAAGTGATAGAATTCAAGTCAGCTGAGAAGCTAGCAGACCAAGTCAACCCGGGCGCCCCCGTCAGCTCCGAGCCCGATTCTGGAGGGATAAGCCTTGACCGAGCTTCGGATGAGGGTTCTCGGATCCGAAGGCACGTATCAGGCGCCCCTAGCGTCCCGGGCGCCCCCAGGAGTGCTATAAAAGGGGTTCGACCCACAAGGCTTCGACATCAATTCTTCCAATGCCTCTACGCTCTTCGACTCAAGCGCTCTGCTCCGGAAACCTCTGATCTCGAGACTCAAGCGCCGACGACGACCCTCCACACCGAAGAACGATCTACACCGGACATCGGTAACAAAGAGCATAATTGTACTTTTTACTGCACTATTACTCTACAAATTTTTGTAATAACTTGCGCGATTATAGAATTGCCTGCAGTAAACGGTCAAGGACCGTGGGCCTTGGAGTTGGAGCCGACCGCGACTCCGAACCAAGTAAAAAACCTTGTGTTTGCGTTTGTTTTTTTTATTTCCGCTGCGTAATTTCTCTCAATCTAATCCGAAACGGTTTTACAATATTCACTCCCCCTCTATCGTATTTTCTCGATCCAACACAAGTGACATGCGAGATTTATTTACTTGGTTCCCAACCGTCCAGGGTTAGTACGTCCAAGGCCTATGTACACAACGTGAGTCCACTAATGGTCTCCTTTCTAGAATTTTCGGATGCGGAGAAAACCCGTCTTATAGTTTAATATTTCAAGAACAAATAACTAAAATTTAAGTATAACTTATAATAAAAGCAAACAAAAAAGAAGTGACGATCCCTGCCAATCTGGAAGTCCAGAGTGCAGCGCTTCCTCCTGGAGTCTCCTTGGTTATAGAGCTTCGCCTTAGCACTTTTGCTTCGCAGAAACTGTGTAGTAGTATGATGTAATTGTTACTTTGAAACCATAGCTCAAACCCCTTTATATTGGTTACTCAAGCGCCCTTATAGCCTTCTAGGGCAATCCCAATGTTGATCCTTATCTGATCAACTCGGCAAAACTTATTGTAGGGGATAAAAGCTATGGAATGGGTCTTGGGCACCTGGGAACCATGAGGGTACCCGGGTTATGGAGGCGCCTGAGTGACTCTTGGGAGCCCGGGTCACTTGGGTGCTCCCCGGGTCCTTCTGGGTGCCTGGAAGCAGTCCCAGGCTGTAGTTTGCTTTCTGCTTTGCTTTTGCTCTCCTTTCTTGCCTCTAGTTTTAGATTCCTATAAGACAAGCAAACACAAAGCAAACAAACATCCTAAGCCCAACTTCTGTAAGTCTACCTGACCTACTAGTTGTTGGTGCAAAGTGCATCAGATATGCACAGCCAACCTCTAGTGTTTTAATGTTTGACAATATACTTAGGTCTAATCAAAGTGACAAAGGGTTAGTCAAACAGGACCTGATATTTGGTAAGGTAACCCAAGTTTGATTAGTTTAACAAAGGGTTAGCCAAACATGACTTGATATTTAGCAGTAACAATATACCATGGTTAAGTCAAAGTGATCAAGGGTTAAACCAAACAAGACCTTATGTTTGGTAGGGTAAACCAAGGTTTGATCAGTTTAACAATGGGTTAGCCAAACAAGATCTGATGTTTGGCAGAGTGAATAGAACCCAAGGATGGTTAGTTGGACCAAGGGATTAAATCAAACTGGACTTGAGGTTTGTGATACTTACTTGAAAGGTGAAAGAGAGAAGTTTAGTCAGGATTAAGATGACTAGCAAAGAAATTATTATGAAGGGAAGAAATCCTAGTGAGTGAAGCTAGGTGGAAGAAATCTTAGTGAGTGAAGAAATCCTAGTGAGAGAAGCTAGGTGGAAGAAATCCTAGTGAGTGATGCTAGGTGGAAGAAATCGTGAAGCTAGTGGAGGAAATCTTGGTGAGTGAATCTGGGTCCTATTGAGTGAAGCTAGGTGAACGAAGTCCTGGTGAGTGAAGCTAGGCACAAAGTCTTGGTTCGGGGAACTGAGCACGAAGTCCTAGTCGGGGATCGTGCAATGGAGTCTTAGCCGAGCGAGGACTACAAACAGAAGTAGAGACGGGTCAAGGTCGGACGTCTCGAGATCTGGGAGTCTCGGAGGTCGAGCACGAAGTCCTGGTTGAGGATCAGGCAAAAGACTTAGCCGAGCGGGGATCACGGACAGAAGTAGAGATGAGTCGAGGTCGGATGTCTCGAGATCCGGGTTCTTGGAGGCTGAGCAAAAGTCCAACCGGAGGTCCCGGTTGGCAAAGGTAACTTCTCCAGGGTGGAGTAGGTGAGGACGCGTTCCCAGGAAAGGGAACAGTAGGCATCGGTTCGTCCTAGGGTTTCAGTTGAAATCCAAAGCCAAAACTAATAAACTAAGACATAAGATTATTTGTATGTTTGTCTTGTGTTTGTTGTCTTCTAGGTACCTGGAGTTGGAGGCAAGATATGAAAGCAAATGTAGGAGAAACAAGTCCTGGGAAGAAGCTTCCTGGGTGCCAAACATGAATCAGGCGCCCAGTATAGCCTTTCCCAGGCACTAGAGAGCTTCCCAGGCACCTGGGAAGTGTATTTTATCCCTGCACGATTTTTTCTGCTACAGATGAAGTTTTGACCACACGTGGCAGGTGCCCAAGAGCCTTAAGGCACCCGTGAACGCAGTATAAATAGGGGTTCAACCCCTCACTTCATTTAATCAATTTCCATATCCGCTTAGTGATTCTGTGTGAAGCAAAAGCGCTACAACGAAGCTTTGCGACCAAGGAGGCTCTAGGAAGAACTGCGCGACGCTTCGGACTTCCAGAGTTGGCCGAGTTGTTTTTGGTTTGCTTTTATTTCTGAGCTATATTTATTTACTATTTTTGTGCTTGTAATTCAAACTGTAAGACAGGTATTCTCTGCCTTCAAAAATCTAGAAAGGAGACCAAAGTGGACTCACGTCAAGTACATAGGCCTTGGACGTACTGACCCTGGGGGGTTGGGAACCAAGTAAATAAACCCGCTTGTTTGCTATCTTTATTTTATTTTATTTTTCCGCTGTGTACTAACTTTGATAGAAAGATGAACGAACGACAAGATTCTGACAAAAGTTTGAGTCGATATTCACCCCCCTCTATCGACCGACACCGATCCTACTCTAGGCTTTGCTTGAAGTCAACTCTCCAAGACTTTACCTAAAGTTAACTCCTTAAGGTTTCCTATTGCCCAACTTCACTCACTTGGACTTTACATTGCCTGACTTCACTGACTAGGACATTTATCCAGTTTCACTCACCAAGATTTCGTGTCCAACTCGCGGTCAGGTCTTCATGCTCGGCTTAACTCACAAAGACTTCATCTACCTAGCTTCACTCACTAGGACTCAACTTCACTCACCAAGATTTCGTGCCTGATCCTTGATCAAGATTTCGGTGCCCAACTCTTGGCCATGCCTTCATGCCCAATTCCCTGAACTAGGACTTCATGCCCAACTTTACTCACTAGGTCTTCGGTGCCTTGACAAGGACTTCTTTGCTTGTTATCTGATTCTGACTAGACTTCTCTCTGCCAAACATCAAGTCTTATTTAGCTTAGCCCTTGGTCTAATTGACCAGATCTAGGTTTAGTTACTCTGTCAAATATCAAGACCTATTTGGCTTAACCCTTGGTCAAACTGATCTAACCTGGATTTACTCTACCAAATATCATGTCCTGTCTGGCTTAACCCTTGGTTAGACTAACCAGATCTTAGTATATTGCCAATCATCGAAACCTTAGAGATTGACTATTCTTGTCTGATGCTTCAAGCACCAACAAGACCTGCCTAAACTTCACTGGTTGGCATCGGATCGACCCACCAGGACTTTCACTTACTCGGTATGGGTCTTCTGGACCTACTGAGACCACTTGCCAGATATCAGCCCATCTGGGCTTCCTGCCTAATTTCCACGATCTGCCAAGACTTTTGCTTAGCTGCAACTAGGACTTCACTGAGGTAATCTTACTGCACACTAGATTAATCCATCAGATAATAACAAGACTTAACTATGAACCTTTGCTAACATCAAAATATAAGTTCAACTATGGTGCATCCTACACCAATAATCTCTTCCTTTTTGATATTTGATAATCTAATTCACAGTTAAGTTAATATATATATATATATATATATATATATATATATATAGCTCTCCCTGCATATGATATCTCTCTCCCCTTTTGACTAACATCAAAATAAGGGGTTACATAATAAAGGGTTGCAAAAAGGTTTTAAAATGAGTTTTAAATTTCAAAAAATTAACTTAGTAAAAATCTTAAAGATTAAAATTAGTTTAAGTTTTAAAATTAAGGTTTAGTTTGTTTTTAGTTTAGGTTTTAGGTGTTAAAAGTTTTAAAGTTAAGTTTAGATTGTAAGAGTTTGTTCAAAGATCTTTTTTTTAAAAAAAAATAGTTTAAGTTTTAAAGCTTAAGGTAAAATTTTATTATATTAAATGTTTAAGTGTATGTTAAATTAAGTTTTAAATTTTAGTTTTGCAAACTAGTTTAAGTTTAAAAATTAGTTTTAAATTCTAGTTTTACAAACTAGTATACGTTTAAAAATTGTTTAATATTTAAAAATTTAGTTTAAGAAATTTGTTTGAAGTTTTATTTTAAAATTTTGTAAATAGAATTAACTTTAATTTTTATAAAAATTGAAGTTGTAAAAGTTTAAGTTAAAAATAAGATTAAGATTTTGTTTAAGTTTAAAATGAAATAAAATTAAGTTAAATTTTAAAAATGGGTTTAATTTTAAATTTGTAAAAATTTAAGTTAAATTTAATATTTAATAAATGAAATTTAGAAGTTGGATGCTCCCCTTAAGTTGACATTTTCTTTTTAAAAGGTTGCCCCAAAGTCCCAACATGGAAAGATTCTAAAAAAAGACCTTATATGAGATGTCCAACTTTAGTACTTAGTTGAATACCATAAAATATTAGCTTGTGTGACTAAAAGTTGGTTAAGATGAGAGTTAGTTTATACTATTCAACTTGATCAATTTGAGTTTAAAGCCTTTGATTTATAGAGATGCATATACATAAGCATCTGAAATCTAGGCTAAGGCCTAAGCATCTCACCCATTTCTAGATTTTGTCAAACACAAATAGGGGATGCTAATATGCTTGTGAGATTTTGGTTACCTAAAACTATATGTGCACGCAAACTACGGTAAAGCCTAGGCTAGGTCCATTCAAAGTTTTGAAAAATCCTAAGTTTTTGGAATTTGCAAAAAAATAGTAAAGTTTTGAAAACTAGAATTTCAAAAACAGCTATACAAGTAGAAACTATTCTAACAAGCACATTTTTAATTATCTTCTTAGATTACTAAATTGAGTTTTAGGTAATGGTTTATGAAAATGTCAGTTAGGTTTGATTTAGAATCTATGTAGTTAAGTTCAATATTTTTTTTGAGACATTATCTCTAACATAGTGATATTTGACTTCTATGTGTTTTGTTCAAGAATGGTGTACTGGATTTTTTGTTAGATTTATTGAACTTATGCTTTCAATAAATATTTTTACATTTTTGTAATCTAGGTTTAAGTGTTTTAAGGTATGGGACATCCATAATAGTTGGGCAACACACTCTCCCATTTCTATGTATTCAACTTTTATGGTGGATAAAGCAACACAATCTTGCTTTCTACTAAACTAACTAACTAACGAAGATCCTAATAATTGGCAACCATCACTTGTACTTTTTGTATCTAACTTACAACCAACATAGTTAGAATCTAAATATCCAACTAGTCCAAAGTTTATTGATCTAGGATACCATATTCCTACATTGATTGTTTCTTTAAGATATCTAAAAATCCTTTTTACATTTTTTAAGTGTGATTCTTTAGCACAAGTTGGGTATTTGCACACATACTAATTGTGAATAATATGTTAGGTCTATTAGCAGTTAGGTATAACAAACATTCCATTATACTTCTATAATACTGTAGATCTACTGGTTTACCATTTGGGTCATTATCTATATTATGTTGGTTGCCATGGGTGTCTTAAAGTCCTTGGCATTTTTCATTCCAAACGTTTTAATGAATTCCTTAGTATATTTATTTTGGTGTACAAAGTTTCCTTCATGTTGTGTTAAGTTGCATTGAATTTTAGGTCTAGGTAAGTTGATTGTATAGATATTATTTTTCCTAAAACCTTTTAAGAGTATATTATTTGATTTAGTATGTTTTTAAAATATCAGCTGATAAAAACTTAATTACAAATCTAGCATCACATAATTGACTTATACTAAGTAGGTTAAAATCAAAATTTTAACAAGTAGGACTTTCTTAATTGATAAATGCAATGTTACTGGTTCCAATTACCTTAAGTCTGCCATTGATTTCAAAGGCAACTGATCCTAAACTCATGAACCTAGACTTATGGTAATCTCCATTCATATGTCTGGAGTATCCGTTATCAAGTATCTATTAATCCAAATCTTTGGATTCCTACACATAAAGTAGGGTTAGACCAAAGGTTTGGTTTGATGAATTTTTCCTAATTCATCTCACTAGTTCTAGGTTCTCAATCTAGGTACAAACAAATGTGTGAGATAAATATTTTTGATTTATAAGTTTTTGTTTAAGTTAAAAAATTTTGAAAATAGTTTTTAAGTTGATTTTTTTAAGTTTTGAAAATAATTTTGAAGTTAAAAAAGTTTTGAAAAAAAACAATTTTTAAAGTTTTGAAAAAGTAATTTTTTATTTGAAAAAATAGTTTTTAAAAAAATAATTTTTAAGTTAAAATAAGTTTTCAAAGTAATTTTAAGTTGAAAAAATAATTGTTTTACGTTGAAAAAATAGTTTTGAAAAAGAATAATTTTTAAGTTAAAAAAGTTTTGAAAATAATTTTTAAGTTAAAAAAATTTACAAAATATAATTTTAAAGTTTTGAAAAAATAATTTTTTAAGTTGAAAAAATAGTTTTTAAGAAGAAATAATTTTTAAGTTAAAAAAAGTTTTGAAAATATTTTTTTAAGTAGAAAAAATATAGTTTTGAAAAAAAAATAGTTTTTAAAGTTTTGAAAAATAATTTTTCAAGTTGAAAAAATAGTTTTAAAAAACAATAATTTTTAAATTAAAATTAATTTTTAAGTTAAAATTAATTTTTAAGTTAAAATTAATTTTTAAGTAAGTTTTGAATTAAGTTTTTGTGGAACGTTGATTTGATTAGTTTTGGAGTTTGGTTTGGTTTAAGTTGGTTTGATTTGAGTTTAGATTGATTTGATTTTGAGTTTAAGTTTGGTCTAGTTTGGTTAGATTTTATGTTTGAGTTTGGTTTAGTTTAAGATGATTTGATTTTATTTGAGTTTTATTTGATTTTGAGTTTAAGTTTGGTTTGGTTTGATTTAGATTTGAGTTTAGTTTGGTTTGATTTAAGTTTAGTTTGGTTTGATTTGAGTTTAGTTTGATTTAATTTTGAGTTTGAGTTTGGTTTAGTTTAGATTAGTTTGGTTAGATTTTGAGTTTGAGTTTGGTTTAATTAGATTTTGAGTTTGAGTTTGGTTTGATTTTGAGTTTGTGTTTGGTTTGAGTTTCATCTCACTTATTGGTTTCAAACAGGGTAATTCTATGATTTTGTAAGACGAATTATTGTTTAATTCGCAAGAGTAGTCTTAACTTATGTTTGGTTTAAGTGTATCTTTGGGTCACCCAAGCAAGTGTCCTTGAGTAAGTTCCCAGGTTGTGGTGAGTCACATGTGCATCATTAAAGCAACCACTATCACGCCCCGAGACCCAGGGAGCCGCTGGTCTAATATAAAATTGGACAACATTTCCCTTATCCGGCGGACAATTTACGCATACATACAATATCCAAACAACCCACACAATATATATTTGGCCTCAGGCCTCAAAATCAAGACATAACATAAGCATAACACAAAGTAAATCACACCTAACTGCGGACCGGTCTAACTTACGATGAAACAACCAATACATAAACCCCTTAGGGCACATGACACACTCATAAGACATACAAATCGCTAAAAGAAATATAAAACAAATGCACTACAAAGTACAAAACAAAACCATGTCGTCGCGATAGGTAGGGACTGGCTGCTGGGCACTTCTGGTGACTCCAAGTATCTCAACCTGAAATAAAAAAACATGGGCAACGGTGTAAGTCCAAACAAACTCAGTGGATACCTAACAGATATGCATAGTAAGTTATACTAGCAGTAAGAGTCACGCTGATATAATCTCATATGTACAATAGAAAATGCATACACTAAAGATACTGAATGTATGTACATACCAGAATCTATCTATCCTGCAAGGTGGTGGAATCAATCCCTATAGATCAAGTACAACACATAATCCAAGGTAAACATGTGTCCAGTATATGCATGTCAATCAAAATGCAGCAATCAAATGCAGTAAGCAAAAACAATGCACGATGCTAAATATACACATGGTGTAATGACATGTGTCACCCCTGACACGAGTCAGGCCACCGTCCACCTATTATAAATGAACGCTCGCATGTGTAGGGCTATGACAACTGTACGCACCCTGCTATCACTGCTCCTGAGTGACCGAGTGGACAGAATGTTGGCGGAGGGCACCCTCCTACCCCAAGCAATGGGGGAGTCTCACACTCATCTTCTCGTGTCTCAGGACAAGAAGGGGTCCTTGTCTGATACCATGCTCTGGAACCACCCTCTAAATAGTGGTCGAGCAGAGCCAATATAGGGTAATTGCACAGACTCTATAGTAGCCACTACCCCTGAGTGGATGTGTGTGCATATCCTCATGTAACTGGCGATGGGCTCAGACTACATAGGAGTCGATGATCGTCAACATGCAATAATGCAAGGATAGTGCATGACACTAACATATACAACATCCACCAAGTTCTCATCTATCACCTCAGTGTGCTATGTATATGTCTGAATCCTATATCATGGGATACAAGTAACCTACTAGGTATACTAGCAAGGTAACTAGTGATCCATCAATGTCAAATGCAAGAGGACATATCACTACATCTATGCACATATATACACATGACAACCATCGAGACTGTATGGAACTAGAGGGAGATCATCTCAAGAATAAGCAACAGATGTCAAGTAAAGATATACTGAAGCAGATATAACGTATAAACCTACTACTATCTATAACAAATCCTGCATAGCAATATGACAATATCTAAAGAGATAAGTCAGAGGTAGCCGCCTCAAAAGTAAGATGCGAGTATCAGAAAAAGAACCTCCCATCCAATAATCAGCAAGATAGCCCAATCAATGCCCTGTATCAAAGATATAATGTTTAGCTACAATAATATGTAATTTGTGGATAAACGAGCTATTTCAAGTAATTAGAATCATTCTAATTATTCCGTTTCATTTTTAATTATTACAATTAAACGAATAGCCCATAATTATCCCAAGTTATCTAAATTAGATTCATGTTACGTTTTCAGAACCCAACTCAATCAAGTTTAGGTTATTAGGTTTAATCTCAAATTAAACCAAATCTGTAGTTGAACCAATAGCTCTCCCAAAAGCTCACGGCAGTGATCAATTATTAAGACCAACTACAACCACAAATACTACATTGAACCACACGACATATAGCATCAACCCAAAACTGAAACCATACAGCAAAGTATAGGTATCCTATGGCACAGATACACAAAAATCAACTGTACAACTCTGATCCAGCTCTTGAATCACAGCTTCATCAGAAAATTAAGTCCCAAAAGAAACCCTAGCTCCACCAATAGATCACATATCCAAAATTCCAGCTCAGATCATCCCAACAACCCACTGATCAGTTTCCTAATCCAATTTTCCCAACAGGTAGTTCCCATATTAGTCACGAGCACACAAGAACATGTTAGTGATATGAGAGAAATGTCCTAAGGCGATCGCCTTATGATTGTAATCATTTATTTTAATAAATGAATATTCACTATTTGAGTATACATGTTTATGTATTTGATTGAGATCTTAAACTCATTTACTGAATGTCCGCAATACAATTCACAGCATGAGAGAGTTTGTGATGAATTCACAACTAGTGATTATCTCTACATGTGTAATTGTGAAGTATTGAAATTGTCCCTAGTCGATGAATTGATAAATACGGACACTATCAATTCTGTTGAGACTAGCATGGGTTATTCTCTAATCAGCTGATTCTCACTGGCTGGTGACATTGGGATGTCCGGAGATAAACATGAATGCTAGTTAAGGGAATTAGTTCATTGGAGTTACTGGCTATAAAACTTCATATGGTAGTCTACATATAGATATGTCAATGAAGTTCTTACTGCAGCTTAAGTGCGATGTTCCTTTGACTTGCGGTGTTCAAGTCATCTTGGTCATGGAGACTTATACTTTGACATCTTAAGCAAGCATCTCCAAGGAGGTGTGGAGCCAAGATGATTGGGTATAAGCCGAAGTGCCCGAAGATATTTGAACAGCCTACAAACGATTCACCACTCCTTGCGAGGAGATGTATACCCAAGGTCTATCGTCGGATTGTTACTCAAAGCCTCTGGCCAGAGCATGACATGTTCAGAGTATGAATCTCTTAAATACATGAGAGTAATTAGAATCCGTAGGACGAGAAAATGTTACTTGGGCTAGGTGTGACGTAGTCAGCCTAGTGGGGACTGACACACATAGACCATGTCCTGAACCAAGTGGGTATAAGATGGTGAAGGGAATGGGGCACGATTCATTATAGCTGCTGAAGAGTTTCAGAATTATTTCTGAGATCAACCGTTGATCTTTCGATTAATTGGGGATCGTGATGTACTACTATAGGTGCCACTCATGATCGTTCTATAATTGGTTAATTATAGACGGCCAACATAAATCGAAAGCCTATTTAGTCACACGCACTACGAGTAATCCGAGGGATTTAAAATGAGTTGAAAATTCGATTTTCCAATCAAGAGAGATTAGGTTTGGTTGAGCCAAACGATAAGTCGAATATGAATTTATCAGAGACGCATCGGAAGCGTAAATGGCTATGTCTTTTGAAGACTTAATAGATGAATTAAATGAGTTTAATTCATTGGGGCGTGGCTTGGATGGACCGGCCAAAGAGGGTTTCCATCCTCTTTGCTTGGCTGGCCACAACAATGGGAGAGAACCAAGTTTTTGGTTCAATTTATAAAATAAACCAATTGTGTGGTTTGTTTTATAAAATTATGGATGATATAAATTTTTATATAATATACCAAAGTTTGGTTTATTTTTCATGAAAATTAAAATGAACCATGGATTGGTTTATTTTATTTTATAAAATCAATCATGGATTGATTTACCATGATAAGAAAATTTATTCCATAAGATAAAAGGAGACTTGGTCCGTTTTTATCATGAATTAAAATATGATAAAACTTGGCATGATGGAATAAGTCATAGAAAATTTATTCCATAAGAAAAAAGAGACTTGGCGGTTGAGAGGCCACTATATAAAGGACCCAAGGCAAGGCTTGGAAATCAATCCAAGTATTCTTGCCTGGGCTCTCTCCCTCTCCTCCCTTCTTTCTCTTGGCCGGCCACAAGGCTCTTCTCCCTTCTTCTTGCCATGAGCACAAGGAGAAGCACCGAGGCGACAATGTTCTTCCGTTGGGACGATCTTCCTCTCCGGCCATTATCACCTTGGGATTGGGCGCAAGTCATCTTCCTCATTCTCGCCGGAATTGTGATTCAGGCCAACCTTGGTAGTGAGTTTTTCCGATGTGATTACTTCTCTCTTGGTTTTTCTTGTCGCGTTCTCGGAGAATCTAGTAGTTCTCGAGAACACGAAACTCGTGACTTTGCGAAGTCTTCCCGAAGATACTCGGCGTGGACGCGAATAGAGGCAGAGCTTCCGAGGGATGCTTACGGATGGATCTCGTCTCTTCCTTCGAGTTACGCGAGGTAATACGTAAATTAGTTTACGTTTCTGCAAAATTTTAAATATATGATCATGTCTACACAAGATAAAGTTGCATGCTTAGATGTGTGGTTAAATAATTTGAGAAATTATTTATGCTAAACCTTTCGCTGCACGTAATTAATTTTAAAATTACTAACCCGAATCCATGTCAACATGCACCCGGTCCCAACAGAACAAACTCACGCACCAATCCACAGTATATACAATAACATGCCACTACTAAATCCACCTTTTTGATCCAAAAATAGATCAATGACCAATACTATTAGATCAGTAAAACAAATTCAAAATAGTTCAGTACTAACCATACCACACAGCAGTGGCAGACCAAATCAAAACAACCATCTAGAAACCAAATTCCCATCCAAACACACTCACGACACACAACAGTGCTCACGACAACCCACAAATTCAACACCCAACTCATCTAATCCAACACAATAGAGATGATTCTTAATACACCTCATGAAGGAACCCAAGGAAAAATGACCACCTCAAGTGAAAACTTACATCAAACACCAATCAAATAAAGCCCACGGCATAGCTTCAAAATAGGGCAGAATTTCCCAAAGTCAACAACCCCAATGAAGCCCAAGAGTTCATCTACACCAAACTCCAACTACAAAGATTCTCACGACAACACTAAAGAATCAAACAGACACACCCTAATCACTTTACCTATTACAAATCCAAGACACAGATTGAAAACACAAAAAAGAATGTGTTCACCCAAATCCCAGCTCACGTCATAACTTCCAAGTATGAACAAAAATCGACAATAAGAGACCACAATAGGAAGAGAGAGAGAGCTAAGGTAGAAATCTCAACAATCCCTGCTAAACAATCAAATGCTACACCACCAAAATCTTACCTAAAGTTCACACCAACGTCCACTCCTGTGTAGATCTGACGAAGTCCGGTGAGGGCAGCCTAGTGGATGAACGCACTTCTAGTACACACTCCTCAAACCATTCCAATCGCAACCCTTGCCATAAGGGAAAAGATTTAGCCGACAATCTAAAGCTACCAACGCCTAGGTTTCCAACCGACATTTGAAAGATTCGCTAGAGAGGAGGCTCGCATCAGATCGACGAGGCCTGGCTGCGATTGCGATGGAGGACTCAAGGGAAATAGAGGAAAGGGAGAGGGATCAAGAGGAGAGGAGTGGCGTCGCTACGGGTGAAGAAGGGAGGAAGGGATCGGGCGCTGCGGCTAGGTCTCGCGAAGGTGAGCAGAGGGGTTGAGCGTGGCTGCGGGCGAATGAAGAGAAGGAGAGGAATTTTTATTAAAGGAGGGTATTTTTGCATAAAAGCCCTTCAAACCCCTGAAATCCAAATCATGGCTTTAGGGTAGGGTTTTTAATAGTTTGACCCTGATAATGTATTCCACAACAGGCCTCTAGGGTTAGCTTAATTATCTTCTTAACCCCTTAGCTTTAGCAATAAATTGAAACCATCCCTTAACTTTAAGATTTATTTTTATTTTAAATCCTGAAAGTTAAGTGTCAAGTAATTTACCCTTTAATAATTTAAGAATTTACCCGAAAACTTTTACCCTAATCCGGTAATCCTAAATCTCTCATGTAAATTTTTCAGAAAAATTTATTTTACTGGTTTTTAATTGGCTGTATTTAACATTCTCCCCCTCTAATAAAAATTTGGTCTCCAAATTTCATCATTCCTCATACGGCACACACTAGTAGCTAAACATGTCCATACTCATCATGAGTAACCACGTCGTCTGATACCCTATGGTTACACTGTTACGGAGCAACTGCAGTTATCAATCCGGAGGTTATCATCCGATAACCAGATATACCCGGACAACCATTCATTCATCACAACTATCCAGGGAACTCAATCCTAAGATTACTAGCGCCAAATCTATACTCCGATCCTCGAACGTACAACGTCAAATCCATGTGTATCACCCAAGTATCCCCAAGTCAATAACGTCCTCACAAGCATCATAAGTCATATATATATATATATATATATATATATATATATATATATATATATATATATATTATATATATATATATATATATCCTCTAATAGACCGTCAGAAGATATTATATAATTTAAAGATTGTGCCAATATGTCGTACCATATGCTAATATGAATAACAAACTTCCTAAATAATCAATCACCGAAAGATCATTTATCCACCCAATGATCCATCAAATTGTTACATATCCAACAAAATTAGGTCTCAAATATCCTCCAATAGAATCCTCAAAGTACAACACATAACATAGAAATTTGTCAATCTCGATCCACCTCTCAACACCTATGAGAAAGTCCATGGTGATATCTGTTGGATCGACTAAACACAATAGAGGGGGGGTGTTGGGACCGGGTGCATGTCGACAAGGATATGGGTTCGTAAAATTTTAAATTTTTTACGTGCAGCGGAAGAATTAGCATAAAATAATTTCCTAAATTATTTTAACCACGTATCTAGCATGCAACCTTATGGTGTGTTGACATGATCATAAATTAAAACTTTGTGGAAAAGTAAACTTAATTTACTTAGTACCTCGCGTAACTCGAAGTAAGGGACGAGATCCAACCGTAGCGTCCCTTGGAAGCTCCGCCTCTATTCGCGTCCACGCCGAGTTCTCTTCGGGATGACTTCGCAAAGTCACGAGTTTTGTGTCGACGAGAACTACTAGATTCCCTAAAGGCACAACTAGAAGTTCAAGAGAAAAGATAGGAAACTACCACCAAGAATCGGAATCCAAATTCCGGGAAGGAAGGAGAGGTGATCCCTTCTTCTTCTTCTTGGTTGGCTTCTCTTCTTCTTGATGGCTCACGGCAACCAAAGGTTGGAGGTGCGCCGGCCCTAGCTCTCAAGAGGGCGCCGGCCCTAGGATGCCAAGGGGCGCCGGCCCTAAGGGGAAGGAGAAGAGAGGAAGAGAATAAGAGAGAGAGAGGAGAGAGTTAATCTCTTGATTACTCTATTGATGAATTAAGCCTTGCCTTTGGTTCCTTTATATAGTAATCTCTCCCTTGCCAAGTCTCCTCTTAACGGAATTTTTCATAACGAAATTTATCCTATAAATTTCTTATGAATTATTCCGTTTAAACCAAGTTTTATTATAACTAACTTTATAATAAAACAAATACTTCTTCTCCTTTTATTATGGAATAAATTTTATAAGAAATTTATAAACTTTCTTATTATGGAAAAATCAATTCATAATTGATTTTATAAAATTAAAATAAACCATTCATGGATCATTTTAATTTCCATAAAAAGAATAAATTTCTATAAATTTATTTATATAAATTTCTTTATACAAATTTATTTATCCATAATTTATAAAACAAATCGCGCTAGATTTATTTTATTAATTAAACCAAATAAATTGGTTTTTCCCCTTTTGTGGCCGGCCAAACCAAAGAGGGTTGGCACCCTCTTTGGCCGGCCAAACCGAGCCGAACCAATCGCGAATTAAACTCATTTAATTCGCCCAATAAGCCTTCAAAAGACTTAGCCATTTTTAGCTTCCATTGCGCCTCTGATTAATCAGATTCGACTTATTTCTCTTGATCGGAAAATCCAATTTTCAACTCGTTTTAAATCCCTCGGATTACTCGTAGTGCGTGTGACTAAATAGGCTTTCGATTTATGTTGGCCGTCTATATTAACTAATTATAGAACGATCATGAGTGGCACCTAGTAGTACATCATGACCCCCAATTAATCGAAAGATCAACGGTTGACCTCAGAAGAATTCTGAAACCCTTCAGCAGCTCTAATGAATCGTGCCCCATTCCCTTCACCATCTTATACCCACTTGGTTCAGGACAGGTCTATTTGTGTCAGTCCCCACTAGGCTGACTACGTCACACCTAGCCCAAGTAATGTCTTTCTCGTCCTTTGGATTTCTAATTACTCTCATGTATTTAAGAGACTCGCACTCTAAACATGATATGCTCTGGCCAGAGGCTTTGAGTAACAATCCGACGATAGGCCTGGGTATACATCTCCTCGCAAGGAGTGGTGAATCCTTTGTAGGCTGTTCAAACATCTTCGGGCACTTCGGCTTATACCCAATCATCCTGGGTCCACACCTCCTTGGAGATGCTTGCTTAAGATGTTAAAGTATAAGTCTCCATGACCAAGATGACTTGAACACCGCAAGTCAAAGGAACATCGCACTTAAGCTGCAGTAAGAACTTCATTGACATATCTATATAGATACCATATGAAGTTTACAGCTAGTCACTCCAATAAACTAGTTCCCTTAACTAGCATCCATGTTTATCTCCGGACATCCCAATGTCACCAGCCAGTGAGAATCAGCTGATTAGAGAATAACCCATGCTAGTCTCAACAGAATTGATAGTGTCCGTATTTATCAATTCATCGACTAGGGATATTTTCAATACTTCACAATTGCACATTTAGAGATAATCACTAGTTGTGATCCCATCACAAATTCTCTTATGCTGTGATTTGTATTGCGGACATTCAGTAGATGAGTTTAAGATCCCAATCAAATACACAAACATGTATACTCAAATAGTGAATTATCATTTATTAAAATAAATGTTTACAATCATAAGGCGATTGCCTTAGGACACTTCTCTCATATCACTAACAAACTCCCACTTGGCCTAATGCCAATCGCTACGGTATCCAATACCACAGGCTCTAACATGACCCTCAAACTTGTTTTGAGGCAAGGCCTTAGTTAAAGGATCCGCTAAATTCCTTTCAGTGGGAATTTTCTCAATTTGTATATCATTCCTACTTATAATCTCTCTGATCAGATGATAGCGGCGAAGCACGTGTTTGGATCGCTGATGAGACCTTGGTTCCTTTGCTTGTGCAATAGCTCCATTGTTGTCGCAGTAAACCGGCACTGCTTCATCAATGGTTGGAACCACGCCAAGTTCGGAGACAAACTTCTTGATCCAGACTGCTTCCTTTGCTGCTTCCGAAGCTGCGATATATTCCGCTTCCGTGGTAGAATCCGCTACGGTGTCTTGTTTGGAACTTTTCCAACTTACTGCGCCTCCATTCAAAGTAAATACGTATCCAGACTGAGATTTGGAGTCATCCTTATCTGTCTGGAAACTGGCATCTGTATACCCACGTATTACCATATCTCCTTCTCCATATATTAGGAACACATCCTTAGTTCTTCTTAAGTACTTAAGGATTGTCTTAACAGCCCCCAATGATCCATTCCTGGATCCGACTGGTATCTGCTTGTGACGCTCAAAGCATACGATACATCGGGCCTAGTACATAACATAGCATACATGATAGATCCTATCGCGGATGCATAAGGAATCTTATTCATGCAAATCCTCTCGTCTTCTGTGCGCGGACACATAGACTTTGAAAGGTTGATCCCATGCCTGATGGGAAGGTAACCTTTCTTGGATTCCGACATGCTAAACCTTTTTAGCACTCGGTCTATATATGTAGACTGCGAAAGACCAAGCAACCGTTTTGATCTATCTCTATAGATTCTAATCCCAAGGATATAGGTTGCTTCTCCCAGGTCTTTCATGGAGAAAGTTTTGGACAACCAAATTTTAACTGTCTGTAAGACTGATATATCGTTTCCTATAAGTAATATGTCATCGACATATAATACTAGGAATACGACTGCACTCCCACTAACCTTCTTGTACACACAAGGTTCGTCAGGATTTTGTGAGAAATCAAACTTTTGATTGTCTCATCAAAACGGATGTTCCAGCTCCTAGATGCTTGCTTCAGTCCATATATGGATCGTCGAAGCTTGCATACTTTGGTTTTATCAACCGATGTGAAACCTTCAGGTTGTATCATGTATACATCCTCAAGCAGGTTTCCATTAAGGAAAGCTGTTTTCACATCCATATGCCATATCTCATAATCATAATGAGCTGCTATGGCTAGGAGCATCCGAATGGATTTAAGCATAGCTACTGGCGAATAGGTTTCGTCATAATCAATTCCTTGCTTCTGACGATATCCTTTTGCCACTAATCTAGCCTTAAAGGTAACAACATTACCTTCCATGTCGGTTTTCTTCTTGAAAACCCACTTGCACCCTATGGGCTTAATCCCTTCAGGTGGGTTAACCAAGTCCCATACTTGGTTTTCGTACATGGAATCCATTTCCGACTTCATGGCCTCAAGCCATTTGTCCCTTTCTGAACTTTTCAGAACATCTTCATAACTGATAGGTTCGTCATCGCTTATGAGTAACACGTCGTTCGTTCACTTATGAGAAATCCATATCTCTCTGGAATATTGCGTGTCCTATCAGACCTACGAAGAGGTGGTGTTGTTTTAGGTTCAACTAATAGCTCATCATTATGAGTTATTGGTTGTGGGTCTAGACTAGGTGTCTCTGTAATGTCTATTGGAGTTTCTTGAACTTCATCAAGTTCAATGCCCCTCCTACTATTTTCTTGAAAAAGAAATTCTCTTTCCAGAAATACAGCATGCCTTGAAACAAACACCTTTTGTTCCATGGGATGATAGAATTGGTAACCCTTCGTTTCCTTAGGGTCCAATAAATAGACATTTATCAGACTTAGCATCCAATTTATCTGATACGGTCCGCTTCACATAAGCAGGACAACCCCATATCTTAAGGCGAGTTAAGTGAGGTTTCTTACTATTCCACGTCTCATATGGAGTAGTAGAGACTACCTTGGTCGGGACTCTGTTTAGCAAGTAAACAGCTGTCTTTAGTGCATAGCCCCAAAAGGATTTTGGAAGAGTTGCATGATTCATCATCGACCTAACCATGTCCATCAAGGTTCGGTTGCGCCTCTCAGATACACCATTATGCTGTGGTGTATACGGCGGAGTCCATTGGGACAATATCCCATTGTCCCTAAGATAATCTTGAACTCTTGACTTAAGTATTCACCACCTCGATCGGATCGAAGTATCTTAATACTTTTGCCAAGCTGTTTCTCTACTTCATTTCTGAACTCTTTGAATTTCTCAAAAGCTTCAGATTTGTGTTTCATCAAGAACACATACCCGAATCGTGAGTGATCATCGATAAAGGTGATGAAGTAGCTATAGCCTCCTTGTGCAAGAGTTGACATTGGTCCACATACATCAGTATATATTAGACCAAGCAATTCTCCCACTGGATTACCCTTTCCAAAAAAGGGTAATTTGGCTATCTTGCCTTTTAAGCATGATTCGCATGTATCAAATGAACCGGGTTCAAATGATTCCAAAATTCCACATCGGTGTAATTTGGTCATGCGTTTCTTACTTACATGGCCAAGACGACAATGCCACGTGTAGGAGTCTATTCGATTATCTATTCGAGCACGTTTGTTGCTAACTTCGATATTGAAAACGTCACCGGATAAATCTAACGTATAGATACCATTGCACAAAGTTCCATTCCCATAAAGAACGTCATTTAAAGTTATATAACAACAATTGTTAATAAAAGTTAAATGATAACCCTTTTCATTCAAACATGAAATAGATACAATGTTTTTTATTAACGAAGGAACAAAATAACAATTATCTAATTCTAAGACACGTCCAGTAGGGAGCTTTAGCAAATATGTTCCGATGGTAACAGCAGCAATCTTTGCTCCATTTCCAACTCGCAAATTCGCTTCTCCTTTGACGAGTCTTCTTCTATTCTTTTGCCCCTGTATGTCATTACATATATGTGAGCTACACCCAGTATCAAGTACTCAGGTATTTGAGAAAACAGAGTGACATTCAATAACGAAGATACCTGAAGAGGATGGGGCATCGGATGCCTTCTTCTTCAAGGACTCAAGATAAACCTTGCAGTTTCTTCGCCAGTGACCCTCCTTGCCACAATGATGGCAAGTTCCTTTTGTTGTAATTTTCCATTTTGAAATATCCTAGTTTCTGAAATTTTATGATAATTGTGAAAACTTCCCATCTTTGGAAACTTTCTAATTTTGGAAATTTCCTATTTTGGAAAATTTCCAATTTTGGAAATATGTAAGTTTTCTTTGTACCAGAAACTTACAATTATTCTGAAAACCTATTATAAAATCTCGCAATTTTGGGCACTTTCTTTCAAGAAAGTCTAGACAAATTTATGGATCATTAATTGACAATTCGTATTGGTTTTAAAGTATTAACAAAATTTTTTATTTTGGATTGAGCCTCGGGGAGCCGTCCAATTTAAAGTTAGATGTTATAATTTAAATTCCCATTTTGAATAAAATTGTCATGTTTAATTTGGTTACGCCTCGGGGAGCGGACCAAATTGGATTTACGACAAATTTCATTTCTTTGGGTATCTGAGCCTCGGGGAGCCACCCTTAGAAAATAATTTGTTGTAATTAATTAATCCATAAATAAAATGTGTGATCAAATCTTGGAAATTTAGGATAATTTCCTTATTTGATTTAAGAGGTGATGCTCTTACATATTGTTGTCTCCAAAATTAATTAGGAAAATAGTTTCCTATAGAGTTTTCTTAAATGAGATTTTCATGAAAATAATATGTGGTTGAATTAAGGGAATTGTCTCTTAATTTAATAAGATTTGATTTAGAGAAATCAAAGTCTTAAACATATTAATTCCGAAATTGATTATGACAATTTAGGAAATTATTTCCCAAAACAATTCCTTGAATAAAGTATGAAATCGGGATTAGGAAATCCGGTTCCTAGTCCAATTAATGAGACTTGATAAATTAAGTCACATACATACTTTATTAAGGAAATCGTTAGTCATGACATAATTATATGTCATGAATGTGCTTAGAAAAGAAAGGATGAGACCCAAAACCCCTTACAAAATATTAAGGCTAACACCTTCCATTAATATGGTTAGAACTGGAGTTTTGTTTCTCGTTTGGGTTGATGGACACATCCATGCCCGGCTTGAACCTCAACATGTTCAAACCATGAAATTAGTTTATGATTAATATAGTTGGAGTCAGAGGTCAATCCTTAGTTTTGGTTGTTGGACACATCCAAGCCTGACTAAAAGGTTGAATGAGCTCCAACCATATTAAAACTATTTCTTGATTAATGGGTCAGCCTTAAGCTTGGAGCATCGATTTGTTGTGCCACAGCCAAGGTCGATGTGAAGAGAGGTACAGTTGGGTGCTATGTATATTGTTACATACTTGTTAATGAGTTAACAACCCAATGATTTATGCAAACATTCAATTAGTTGATAGCATAAAGTGATGGTTACATATATGTGATATGTAATCGGTATAATTACCTACCTTCATAGCTAAGAATAACTTGATGGCCACAGCCATGGTTGTTCTTATCTATGGTTGGATATCAACCTATTTGGAGATGTTCCTACGATCTCCCGAATTGATAAAAAGAGTTATTCAATTTGAAAATAAATAGGATTTTATTAATGTATGTTGATACATTCTTTATCATCTTCTCACATAAGCTCAATTTATATTTCTAGGTTAATTACTCGATCATGTCTTCTCTGAATTTGCGTTCCATTTTGGACACCAATAAACTAACTGGGCCAAACTTCATGGACTGGCTTCGAAACCTGAGGATAGTCCTCAAGGCAGAGAAGCTTGCTTATGTCATTGAAGATCAACTTCCCAACCATCCTCCAGAGGGTGCAACTCCAGACCAGTTAGTGGCCTATCAGAAACATGTGACCGATTCTGAACTTGCGAGTTGCATCATGCTAGCCTCTATGATACCTGAGCTGCAAAAGCAGCATGAGCATATGGATGCTTATACCATCATCTTCCATCTTCATGAGTTGTTCGAAGAGAAGGCGAGATCCGAAAGGTTCGAAGTCTCCAGACTCCTCTTCACCTCTAGGATGCAGGAAGGCACTTCTGCCTCACAGTTTGTGTTAAAGATGTTGGGGTACATTGAGCGACTGAGCACACTCGGTTTTGCAATGGATCATGAACTAAGTATTGACTTAATTCTGCATTGTTTGCCCAAAAGTTATTCACAATTTGTGATGAACTATCGGATGAACAAGCTGGTGACTACCATTCCTGAGTTGCTCAACCTGCTGAAGACTGTAGAGCCTTCTGTAAAGTAGGATCAGAAGACGGTACTGTTAGTTGGTTCCTCGAAGAAAGGTTCTAAAAGGAAGGCTAAAGAACAGAATAAAGGAAAGAAGAAAAAGGCCAAAAAGACTGAAAAAATACCAAAAGGAACTTGCCATCATTGTGGCAAGGAGGGTCACTGGCGAAGAAACTGCAAGGTTTATCTTGAGTCCTTGAAGAAGAAGGCATCCGATGCCCCATCCTCTTCAAAAGGAACATCGCACTTAAGCTGCAGTAAGAACTTCACTGGCATGTCTATATGTAGACTACCATGTGAAGTTTTACAGCCAGTCACTCCAATGAACTAGTTCCCTTAACTAGCATTCATGTTTATCTCCGGACATCCCAATGTCACCAGCCAGTGAGAATCAGCTGATTAGAGAATAACCCATGCTAGTCTCAACAGAATTGATAGTGTTCGTATTTATCAATTCATCGACTAGGGACATTTTCAATACTTCACAATTGCACATGTAGAGATAATCACTAGTTGTGAATTCATCACAAATTCTCTCATGCTATGAATTGTATTGCGCGCATTCAGTAAATGAGTTTAAGATCCCAATCAAATACACAAACATGTATACTCAAATAGTGAATTTTCATTTATTAAAATAAATGTTTACAATCATAAGGCGATTGCCTTAGGACACTTCTCTCATATTACTAACAAATAGAAGAGCCCTTCGAAGTTCCAAAGGACAAGCACAGAAAGAAGCTTCGACCTAGAAATTGGACTAAAGAGCAACAATGTCAATCCAAGGCAAATGAGAAGGTAATTAGTATATTAAGTAATATGTTGCCTACTAATGTTTTGAGTGGTGTAGGTGAATATAAAAACATATATGAGTTGTCGAACAAGTTGGAAGAATGTTATGAGAACCCTACACAAGCTCAAACGGTGGAAGAGCTCAAAGAAATAAGTTCAACGGTCCAAGAAGACCAAGAGGAAAAAGAAGTGTCAACCTCATCAAGTGAAGTGGCACAATAAAGTGAAAGATCATCCACTTCATCAAGAGAAGAAGAAGAAGTATCAACTTCAAGAAGTGAGGGGGAGGAGAGACCCTCATCCGTACAAGATCAAGAAAAAGGTCCAACCTCCACCAAAGTAAAGTCGAAGGATCATATCATATGCTTTGGATGCAACAAAAAGGGGTACTACTAGGACAAGTGCCCACTAGGTAAAAAGTGTTGATGCAGTCTGGCCCTATAACGCCCGTTTTTTTTCCTAAAGCGGCGTTACGTTAACATACTTAAGGCATGTAACATCATACTGCAGCGGAATAACTTAAACATTACATATACATGCCCCTACTACCATCCCTATATAATGACATGGAACTTCACATATGAACATCATGCTTAATCATCATATCATAACATGCTTAACATCATACCATAAGGTTCATATCATATCATACTGGACATCTTATCATAAAGTTCTATAAGTCACTATTCGAGCATATAGGTAGCAAAATAAAGTTCTTAGCATAAACGGTTAACACATTCGACCTCATGGGCCAAGTCACCAACACACACATAGTTCAGGCCCTCATGCTGCTTCCTCGTTATCCCCTTGCATGATCTGCGGTATAAGGAAAGAAGACTATAAGCACACAAGCTTAGTAAGACTCTTTCCTACTCACAAAAATCATTCATCGTTCATCATCTCATAATGAGCACATGAACTTTAACATACCGGGTGCTCTACTTAAAACATAACATCTTAAATCACTTTAGCATGGCATGCACATAAACATGGTAAACATTCTAAGCATGGAATAATTCATGGCATACATCATAAACATAGTAGCATGGCATCTTTCATGGCATAAATCATAAACATAGTAGCATGGCATCTTTCATGGCATAAACCATAAACATGGTAGCATGGCATAATACCTATCATAGCATATGAACATCTTCCTAACATAATCATGGCATAGATCATTCATTCTCATGCATACTTCTTAACATGAAACGTAAGCATAAAATCTTATCATCATAGCATAATGCATAACATGAATGGAGGCTTAAGTGGAATGCATATACATATATGGATGCTTAGTTTAAAATCATACTTTTCATGAACATACTTTTCATAAACATACTTTTCCATAATGAATGCATGGGCAATGCATATATATCATAAGGATGCTTAATCTTTTAAAAACATACTTTCCATTTCTTAAACATAATCATCATAACATCATTTGGGGTCCCCGGCTTGTACCATATACATACATCATAGCGCGCATCCCTAGTAAATCCAAGGTAGCTAGCCCCGACCTACTAGGGTAAGGCCAGCATAATCGGTAGTCCCCGAACCGAGGCGCTTCTTAAGGAGCCCATCCCTGTTGCACAGCTCCGGTAGTGCCAGAACCGTGGACAGCTGCGGTAGTCCATAACCGGGGCGTTCTTAAGGTGCCCATCCCTTGGACCCATACTTCGGTCCGGTACAAGCCCATACATAAAGTAAAAATACTTTTCATGCTTCATCATTCATAAGCCATTCATAGCATACTTATCATGACATCATTCTTATCATGAAGATGATCATAACATACTTGTCGTAACATCATTCTTATCATGCATAACCATGGCATATCATTCATAAACATGGCATATCATTCGTAAACATGGCATATCATTCATAACATGGCATATCATTCATAAGCATAGCATATCATGTATAACCATGGCATATCATTCATAAACATGGCATATCATTCGTAAGCATGGCATATCATTCACAAACATGGCATATCATTCGTAAACATGGCATATCATTCATAAGCATAGCATATCATGTATAACCATGGCATATCATTCCTAAACATGTCATATCATTTGTAAGCATGGCATATCATTCATAACATAGCATATCATTCATGAACATAAATCACATCTTACCATAGGGCCATTGGGACCCTTACTTGGAATAAATCATAACTCTTATCCTATTAACCCTTATTGGCCAAAACTTATGGAGTCCCATGGCCATGTGAGAATTCACACAATCACCATCCATCATCCTTATATCATGGCAACACATAATCATAAGTTGGAGTTAAAGACTCAACCCTAACCCTTGGGTCCTTGGGGTTGGCCGAACCATATGAGGCCTATAGGGTGCTCCAAAAATTCTCAAAATTTATACTTAACTTCTAAACATCATCAGGGAACATTAAATAACATTATCATGATTTTTAACATATTTATAGACATTTACATCATGGTGGCCGAAACCCATAATCATAGGGACCTTGGTTTTGTCCCTTTTATGTTGGCCGAAACCCTAGTGTGTCCTAGGTACTCCAAAAATTCCCAAAAATTACTCTTAACTTCTAAACATCATGAGGGAACATCAAATAATATTATCATGATTTTTAACATATTTCTAGACATTTAAACATAGTGGCCGAAACCCTTGAACTAAAGGTTCTGGGTTTTTGCTTCTTTCATGTTGGCCGAGACCCTAGGGTGTCCTAGGGTACTCCAAAAATCCCCAAAAATTACAGTTAACTTCTAAACATCATAAGGGAACATAAAATAATATTATCATGATTTTTAACATATTTCTAGACATTTGAAACATAGTGGCCGAAACCCTTGAACTAAAGGTTCTGGGTTTTTGCATCTTACATGTTGGCCGAGATCCTAGGGTGTGCTAGGATACTCCAAAAATCCCCAAAAATTACAGTTAACTTCTAAACATCATAAGGGAACATCAAATAATATTATCATGATTTTTAACATATTTCTAGACATTTAAAACATAGTGGCCAAAACCCTTGAACTAAAGGTTCTGGGTTTTTGCTTCTTTCATGTTGGCCGAGACCCTAGGGTGTCCTAGGGTACTCCAAAATACCCAAAAATTACAATTAACTTCTAAACATCATAAGGGAACATAAAATAATATTATCATGATTTTTAACATATTTCTAGACATTTAAACATAGTGGCCGAAACCCTTGAACTAAAGGTTCTGGGTTTTTGCTTCTTTCATGTTGGCCGAGACCCTAGGGTGTCCTAGGTACTCCAAAAATCCTAAAAAATTACAGTTAACTTATAAACATCATATGGGAACATCAAATAATATTATCATGATTTTTATCATAATTTTGGACCTTTAAAACATGCTGTCCGAAACCTTTGAACATAGGAACCTTGATTTTTGTTTCCCTTCAACATTAAATCCGAAACTCACCCATATATCAAGCCAAAAATCATGGAAAACATTGGTAACTATTATACCACAGGTGAGGGAGTCTTACCTTAGATTTCTTGATTTTTTTCGAACCTTGAAAGAGGAGAAGGAAGAGGACTTGGTATCTCTTGACCACAACTAGTCCTTGTCACCTTGTAGGAACTTTAAATCTTGAGAGATGAGACCCCTTGTGGAGTTTTCTCCAAGGCACTCTTCCCTTTGGTGCTCGGCAAGGATGAGGGGAAGAATGAGTTTCGAAAATGCAAGGAATGAGGAGAAGAAGTAACTCCAAAACCCCCCTTTAATAGCCCATTAAGAAGGTAAATGAAGAGTCTCTCCATGACTCTTCATCTTCTTCTACTCCTTAACCACCATCCACTTTATTTCCTCATAAGAATCTCTTGCTAGGTGGGTTGGTTAAGGCTTACATGGTTGTCCAAGAGGTCCAAGGTTCAATCCTTGGCTTATGCACCTTTATTTTTATTTTATTTTTATTTCATTTATTTTATTATTCTTATTTCCTAAATTCCGAAAATCCCCCTAAAATCACCCATAATTATGCCAATATTCCTAAATAAAATTCTTTTATATTTATATTAATTTTATCTAATTTATATTAATTTTTACCTAATTAATACCTATTTTTGGAGCCCATTTAAAGCTCATTTGTGCTTAGTTTTCTCAATTTAAATGAGAAAACATGGATTTCTAGGCCCAATTTTACATAATTATTTCTGGGCCCCTCGGAAAATTATCTAGACATGCTCAATATTTTAGGAAAATATTAAGAGAATTTTTTGGGTCGTTACAGGCCCTAATTGTTGTTTTGGTGTTGACGACGATTTTAAGTTAGGAGGATGATTATGATTTGGAAAATCCTAACCTGGGAGGTTAGGTGTGATGATTATGATGATTGTGATTAAGTCCTGATTGAGGATTAGGCATGATGTGGAAAATCCTAACCTGGAGGGCTAGGTGTTGGAAAATCCTGACCTGGAGGGTTAGGTGTGGAAAATCCTAACCTGGGAGGTTAGGTGTTGGAAAAGTCCTAATTCGGAAGGGTTGGGTGAAAAGTCCTAGCTTGGACGGCTAGGTGAAAAGTCCTAACCTGGAGGGTTAGGTTCAAATTCCCATCCTGGAGAATTAGGTGAAAAAGTCCTGGCTTGGAGGGTCAGGTGCCTAGCTTGGAGGGCTAGGTTGGATGATGTTCTAACTCGGAAGAGTTGGGTGAAAAGTCCTAGCTTGGAGGGCTAGGTGAAAAGTCCTAGCTTGGAGGGCTAGGTGAAAAGTCCTAACTTGGAGGGTTAGGTGCAAATTCCCAACTTGGAGAGTTAGATGGAAAAATCCTTAGCTTGGAGGGCTAAGGTGGATGAATTCCTAGCTTGGAGGGCTAGGGTTGAGTCACTGGATCGGTCTGGTGACCGATCAGGGACATTGGCACGCTGCTCCTTAGTGGATCGGTCTGGTGACCGATCCAGCTATGTCTGATCGGACTGGTGACCGATCAGGGAGCGCACAGTGAGATTGGGAATCTACTGTGTGGCTCCTGATCGGACCGGTGACCGATCAGGGAGCAGGCTGCTTCCTTGCTGTCTTGCTTCTGATCGGTCTGGTGACCGATCAGGGAGCAAACGGTGAGTGAGTTCCCTTGCTGATCAAAGTCTTGGATTGGTCTGATGACCGATCAGGGATCTTGGATTTGATTAAAAAGTTACTGTTCATCTGCTCTGATCGGTCTGGGTGACCGATCAGGATCCAATCTGATCGGTCTGGTGACCGATCAGGCTTCACCCTGATCGGTCTGGCGACCGATCAGGAGTGTATAGCTGCGAGAGCTGGGAATCCCAGCAAAGTAGTGGATCGATCTGGTGATCGATCCACACACTCTGGATCGGTCCGGTGACCGATCACTTTAATTCAAATTTCACTGACAGACGTGGTCAGAGCGTCTGACCGAATCCGATTTGCTGATGTATGTTGATATGTTGCTTGATCTTTTGCTCTAATGCTCTGATTGAGTTTCAGGCGACAGAGGAGGACTCAAACACTCAAGGAGAAGTTAAGGCGTGCTTTCCTTGGAGCAGGCTTGTCCCTTTTCCCATCTCAGGTTGCAACGGCGAGCTGCGGACTGGAGCTTGGCTGAGGAGCTCAGTGAGTCCAGAGATAGCTCAGTAGAGGCTGGCGTTGGCAGATGACTAGCTGGGAGCTACAGAGATGTTGTCACCTGTCGCTTGGCGGAGAAACAAAAAGGAACCCTAGAGTGGAGTTCAGCATGACTTACGGTTCATACTTGCTGAAGTTCTTCGTGCTCTTGAGTTCCTGAGCGAGAAGCTTGTTGTTCTTGATTTCTTCAATCATTCTAAGCAAGCTATTGAGGAGCAATCATCATACTTGAGCGCTTGAAGGAGAAAACAAGATGCTTGGAGTCCGACAGTGGGAAGACACGAAGCAGACGGGGTCTGCGTGAGATCGCCACTGGGTGGAGCTCAGGGAAGCTTGCTGTGTTTTATCCTTGCTAATTGTTTGAGTAAGATCCTTCTTGTTGTTGTTTCATTGTGCTCATTATATATCATTATTTGAAACACGCTGTGGAGAGGTTTCTCCATCGAGAAGGAGGTTGCTTCATATCCGGTGTTAACCGGGGCTTGATCTGCCGACGATCAAGGGATCGCCCACCTCAAGGGCACGCCAAGGAGTAGGGGCAAGTTATCCCCGAACCTTGTAAACCCTCCTTGTTAGTGATCTTGCTAGTTGTGTTTGTTTTGCTTTCGTTTCGTTTTTCTGCATACTCTGTTTTCTATTCTTTCCGCTGTGCTACTGATATTTGAGTTGCAGAAATTGTGATAAGTTTTAAAGGTGCAAGCGATTGTCTATATTCACCCCCCCCCTCTATAGCCATCTCGTTCCCAACAAAAAGGAGGTAACCCGGGTCCATTCATTTGAAATCTAATGTGGATTGTACGGAAAAGAAAGAAAAGAAGCACATTAGGTGCTATATTTGTGGGGAGCTAGGACATTATCACACTCAATGTACAAGAAAAGGAGAGCTCAAGAAGATGGAACATTTAAGAAGATGGGAAAAAGAAGAAAAGAAGAGGAGCTCACATCAAGAGGGAGCTACAAGGGTAAGGTAGGTAATCCTTAATTTTACATATGCTTCCAATGCTTTTATGAATGCTAGAAATAATAATGATTGTTGGCCTATGCGTACTTTTGGCTTCAAGTATTATGATAGAAATAGAAATACTATTACATGCCAAAATACCAAGGAATCTGTGTTTCATGATAAATCTACGGTTTCTAGACCTAAGGATCAATGCATCAACCCTAAGAAAGGAAGACACATGCCTAGGAAAATGGGTATATCTAGGAATGATCAAAATGGACATAGTGATATTAAGGTTAGGAATTTAGAGAAGGAAAATCAAGTTTTAAGAGCAAAACTTGATAAATTGGAAAAGAACCTAGATAAACTCATTAGGGGGTCCAAGGGATTAAGCATGAGGCCAAATGACCAACACCTTAGAAATGGTAGGCCGGGACTAGGATATCAATTTAGGGGGTCAAATGTTAATAAAAAATCATATTCAAGGATGCCTTATGATTATGAGAGAGGAAAGACCAAAAATGGAATGGAAAAGCCATTTTTAAAGGGGAAAAGAAAGATTTGACCAAGAAGAAGGTGTATAGAGTTAAGAGAGTTATAGTTGAAGGTCAAGAAGCACCGGAGGAACACCGGTCTTGCAAGTGTGAGTGAGTTATCTAGGGAGTTAACTAGGGCTAGGAGCTCAAGGGAGAGATCTAGGAGCCAAAATGGTATCCATGGTCAATGGATCTCAGGAGGATTTCTCCTAGGAGATTAGATAAACTATGGAATGTGCCAAACGGCTTGGAAGACTAAGGTGAGTCTTAATCCTAGGGAATTGGCACGTTAAAAGGAGATTTATGGAGGAAAAGATGAAAATATAATCATATTGGGAAGATGAAAATATAATCATATTGGGTAGAAATTGGTGTTTAATGTGTAAATACCATGTAACTAAGTACTAAGAATGTATTATGGTTGGGTATGGGAAGATACATCAAGGAGAGGTTAAAACTAGAACTTTTAGATGAGTTTCCATAACACAATTTTGGAAGGGTTGAATTTCGTGTCAATCTTGGGATCCGGAGTAGATACATTTGAAAACATATTTTTTCCAAGTAAACATGGGCTCCACAAATTTCTCCATGAAATTTCAGAATTTTAGGAGATTTGTAGAATTAATTATGTATTTATGAAATTAGGACTGCAAAACTAAAATTAAGGTACCAGTCGACTAGTTCAAAACCAGTCGACTGGTCGAGTGTAAATTTGAAACTGGGAAATTCAAATTACCAGTCGACTATCCCAGGGTAGTCGACTAAATTCTCAGTTCAGTTTCGCAGTCGACTGCCCCAGGGGTAGTCGACTGATAAGCGTGTTTTTAAATAGAAAAGGTCGCGCGGGGGTGGTCGAACCTAGGGTTTTTGGTGCCACCCCCTGCGAGATTTCTTCTTCCCCGACCTCCTCTCTTGATCCAAGGCATTCCCCAAGCCCTAAAACATCTCTCTAACCTCCTTCCACCTCAGATCTAGATCTAGGGTTACTAAAACCTCTTCTGTCAAGTCAATCCTCACCCATTTTCACTATGCAACGAAGGGAGAAACGATAACTATTTGTGAAATTTATTTCTCTCAGTTAGTTCATAATTTTGGAACTAATTTGTTTCTTTGTGCATGGTTTTTCTTTGTGTTTCCTCTTTGTTGGGTAATGGTGTAACGCCCGCCTTTCCCAGCCCTACGGTGTGGGTGGAAGGCGGCGTTACGCTAACATACATACATGCATATGGAGATCTTAATGCAGCGGAATAACATTTTTTTTATACATATGCGTTTAAACCATGAAATTAAAACTTGAATCATGTTGACACCCTTTTGCTATCATTCCTAAACATGGTGACATGGTAACTTCGCATTGTCATAACATAAAAATATAAGACATATCATGTGAGACATAACATTATTGATCATGCTTGCATTAAACATCAATTATCCTACCATCAAGCTTAAGACCAACATAAGCATAGCATCATGATATAGCATGTTTACATCATAAGTAGCATCATGGTATGAAAATCACATAAGTCGTCCATAAGCAGCATAAGTAGTAAGTTATTCGTTAGGCAATACCATCATAAGTATAGCATGAAACTAAAGAGGACATTGCAAAATATAAGACATGTGACAAAGTATTAGTATTTGGATCTTTTCTTTTTCTTTTGCCAAGTCACTGCCCCACACACACACACCTGCCCTCCTGCTGCTTCCCTTAGCTTAGTATTCTATTGCTTGATCTGCGGTATAAGAAAGTAAATCTATAAGCACATAGGCTTAGTAAGACTCTTTCCTACACAATAAAACCATACGTCACATAAAATAAAACATAAAACATACTTAACATAGAGAAGTTCTCAATATAAAACATAAGCATATGACATACTTAACATGGCATGGTTCTTGACATAAACATAAGCATATGAAATACTTAACATGGCATGGTTCTTGACATAAACATAAGCATAAGATAAACTTGACATGGCATAGATGCATAACATGAATGAATGCATGAGTTAAATGCACATAACATAAGGATGCTTATTTGAAAATCATAATTATAAATACTTAAACATAATCATAACATCATGGGGGTCCCCGGCTTGTACCACATACATACATTCATCATTTCCGCGCATCCCTAAGTAAATATGAGGTAGCTAGTCTCGACCTACTAGGGTACTAGGTTACCTTCAACCTAGGGACAGCTTCTGTAGTCTATCATCGGGGCTTTCATAAGGAGCCCATCCCTGTTGGACAGCTTCGGTAGTCCCACAACCGTGGATAGCTACGGTAGTCCAGAACCAAGGCATTCTTAAGTTGCCCATCCCTTGGACCTTTTTAGGGTCCGGTACAAGCTCATTCATAAAGTAAAATAGCTTCACATGTTTCATCATTCATAGGACATATATAGCATATCTAAAGTCATACACATGATCTTATTACATGAAGCATGACATAAAGCATACTTAGCATTTCATCATTCATACTTAATGCATAACATCATTGTGCCTTAAAGGCATGAACATTATCTTCATTCATCATCTTCATCCATAAGGCATGACATACATACATAATTAGACATTAAGGCATACACATCATCTTAGTTCATAAAGCTTGCATGATCATGGTACATAAGGTAAGCATACATTTCATCCATGGTACATATCATATAGTATACATGATCATGGTATCTATCATAAAGCATGCATGGGTAGGTTCCATATGAACATGATACATACTACATAGGTTCATGACATTCAGCATAAAACATGCATAGGTCTACATAACTATATATCTATCATAATACATATGTTCAAGGCATTTAACATAATACATGCATCATTCTACACAAACATGAGGCCTACTTCACAACACGTGTTCATGGTACATGGTTTAAAACATTCATGAATAAAACATGACACATAACATAAGCTTACCAAGTCATGATACATAGCACATAAAGTTAGGGTTTTAGGTAACATAAAAATTCATTCAACATGCTTGGGCATATACATACATCATGATAAACCATAAACAAGTATACTTGATACCTTAGACTAACCCAAACCCTAGGAATTGAGCTTGGCCGAAAGTTATAGGTGGAGATTCCTATTATTCAAGTAACATGTGAGGTACCATAAGTAACATAACACCCATACAATACATACAATGCCATAGCAAGCCATTAGAATCCATGATTGGGCTAACCCTAGGTCCTAGCCCTACAATTTGGTCTTGGCCGAAACCCTAGAGGGTCACAAGTACATGAATAAATTCATATAATTCACAATTAACATCCAATACAATACATACAATGCCAGAGGAAGCCATTAGAACTCTTAATTGGGACTAACCCTAATTCTTAGCCCTAGAATAGGTCTTGGCCGAAACTTGTAGGGGTCTTAAGTCCATGGAAGAATTCATAAAATTCACAATTAATATCCATTATATCATAGGGAAACATAATAAACATGCTTGGAGGGTTAGATCTAATCCTAACCATGAAAGTAGGATGGTGGCCGAAACTTGTAGAGGGTCTTAGGGTGCTACAAAAATTCCTCAAATCATAATTTATTCTTTATTTATCATGAGAAAGCATTAGGAAACAAAAACTTGCTTTGGCTCAAAACCCTAGAAGCCCTAATCCATTGTTTTCTCAACATAAATCCCAACCAACATCTTAAATCATGATAAACAACATGAAACTATTATACCACAGGTGTGGGAGTCTTACACTTGTTGTCTTGGTTATAAACCTTAGATAGAGAAGAGGATGAAGACCTTCTTGACCTTAGACCACCCCTAGCCCTTGTAGCCTTGTAGGAAGCCTTGGATCTTCAAGAGGGAGTCCCCTTGTGAAGCTTTTCCAAGGGAAAAGCCACTTGTGGCTCATAGCAAGGAAGAGGAAAGGAGGTGGAAGAAGAAAGAAGGGGAAGAGCCTTGGTGGAAGAAAGGTAACATAAGCCTCTTCACTTCTCATCCAACCTTTTTATACTAAGTGAAGGGGGCAAGTGAAGAGACATGGTGCCTCCTCTCATGGTGACTCTTCACTTCCTCTAGCCTCAACTAAAATCCTCTTCCTTTTTCCAATAGCACTCCCTTGCTAGGTGAATTGGTTAGTACATGCATGATGAGGCTTTGCCTCTATTCTAGGTCCAAGGTTCAATCCTTGGTGCTTGCACTTCTTTTTATTGCATTTACTCTTATTTTTGGCAAGGCCTACATAAGAGCCCATTAAGAGTCATGCTAATATTTCTAATTAGAACCCATTTCTATTTATATTAAAATCTACCTAAGGTCCCCTAATAACCATGGTACTAGAAGAGTCCATGTAAGGCCTATTAGTACTTAGCTTTTAGGAATCATCCTAAGGTTCATGCTAGTATTCATATGTTACTCATGAATCCATATAGGCATGATCAACATTTTAAAGAAAAATATTGAGAGGATTTTTATGGTCGTTACAAATGGGTGGTACATTCATGGGTATGGTTGCATTTTAGGGGTGTTCAAAAGAAAAGAAAAGGTGAGGGATCATCACAGCAAGGTCATATAGATCCAGAGGCACATCGATTCTGGTCCGAGGAGTGTCTACGGAGATTTGAGGAGAATGAGTTTGTATTGATGAACTGTAGATACCTCAATAGGTCATATTTTCGAGAGAAACCCTCCCAAATTGCTGAAATGATTACTCATTTTGGGATAGAGCAGTTGGTGTATTGTCAACATGACATCAATCTAGACATGTGTAAAGAGTTCTATGCAAACCTCACATGCATCAATTCTGATAATGAACTCTATGAGTCCATGGTGGCCGGAGTCACCATTCCCTTCTCACCCACAGTTTTAGGTGCATTTTTGGGGTGTAGGGTGTCCAACAATGCATTCACATATTTCCCAAAAGTTATTGAGCCCCTTACTTTCCCTAATGTCACTATTGATCAAGTTCACATGCATTATTTCACAAGACATCGATGCCTTACAAGGCGTATTTTTGACGCAAAGAACATGAGCCCATTTAGCAATATCTTGTATAAAATTGTCGTAGAGTGCATATTACCCATTGTTACCAAGGGACGGTCGAGGATTCGACTGCTGCACTTGGTAATGATGTACGCCTTAGAGAGGAGGTTAGACATCAACATTACTCTGCATGTTTTTATATCTATTGTTCATTTTTCCCATAGTGTCAATGGGAAGATCTACATGCCTTTTTGCTATGTCCTGACCGAGGTCTTTGAGTCTAGGGGTATACGCACGACTAGCGGTCAGGTATGTCACTTGTCCAAGGACTATGATCAGATTGGCACACGCCAGTTGTCCTTGGCAGGGATTAAGTGCCGACAGGGGGAGATAGTTTGGAGGCAGCCTCCTGAGTCCTCCTGTTCTGATGAGGAGCCCACTGGTGGAGTTACACAGGAGCAGTTCTCCCAGCTCCAGTCTGAGGTACTGATAATTACCATTTTTTTAGTTAATTTAGGCTCTAAAATCCATGTTTGATCCATTTTTTACATGCTTAATCTTGAATTTACACTAGGTGCCATGAATTAATTCTATTTTGATTTTTATTGCAAATCATTGCATATTTGAGATGTTTTGATATCTAATTTGAATCTGATTTTTGTAGGCTTTGAAGGATCATGGACCTAGGTCAAGTTGGGTCAAGTTTGAGTCAGACTTGGACTCGGATCTAGACGATCAAGCATTGGAAGATTGTGAGCCATCCATTGCAGATCCGATTGATCCCAACTGAGGAGAAGCAGATCTGACCGTCGGATGGAGATCTGGATGTTTTGGACTCAATCAAAGCTGATCTGATCGTCGGATGGGATCAGGATGATCACAACCGTCCATTTCTAACTAATAAAACAACCTTCTCCTCCCCAGATCTGGGTCGTCGCGTGTTCTCTGTTATTCGTCTATTCCTTGTGTTTCTTCTCCGATTCATCGCACGACCGCATCCGATCCCACTTGTTCAAGGCTTCGAATCATCCAGATCAACATCCCCGAGAAGTTGCAAATCGATTTAATCTCTGGAAGTTCAAGTGAGGGTTTCACTGAGAGCTTGCTCAACTGATCGATTCCTTGATTATCCTTATCAATCGGAGCCTTCAGAGGGGTTCTCTGAAGTGATCCGAAGGTTCTTGAGCCACCATAGCATTACAAATCACTCGAGAGGAAGAGATCGGATGATGTTCCAGATCACGCACCAAGCTGAGCCAATCTGATCATGGAAGCTGGTTTCTAATTGATTTCCGAGCTGGAGGTTCTCAGGCTGGACACTTGTGTGACGACAAGCAAGAAACCGTAGAGAAGTCACTGATCGGTTGCTTATTTCCGCATTCTTAGTTTCTGAATTGTTGTTCAATTGTTCAATTGTTTCTCTCTATATCCATTGTATCAGATACTGATCGGTCTGCTTGACCGATCGAGACAGTCTCTGATTGGTCTGTTGGACCGATCAGGCTTGCATCTGATCGGTCTGTCGACCGATCAGGCAAGTGTTTCAGCTACACTTTACTCCTATTCCTTGCATTCAATTTTCAGTACGTGAATTCAATTTCATTTCTTCAACTTAGCTATAGATGTTATGTTTTCCTGCCTTGATATTAGTTTTTGAATTTCAATTCCATAGTTTTGAATTTAGTTGCTCAATTGTCAATTAGGTTAAGTGTAGTTTTTGCAATTCCCGAGTCAATTCATGCTTTAGCTAAGTTCACTTGTTTCAGCTATATTTTCATTCTTTATCACAAAACAAACCCCCCAATCATATTTTAAAACCCAAAAAGAAATCAGACGACAATTTATAAGCTTGAATTAAACATTCACAACTAGCCCTTGGAAAAATACGACCTGAGGCCCCTATTCTACATTTAATTTTGTTAGCCAAGGGTTTTCATCTTATAAATATCTAAATTTGAGGCTCATTCATGACACTTGACATTGGTTATTGGGCAGTCATCAAATTTATTGGCACCGTTGTCGGGGAACACTAGTTGAGTTTGTTTGATTTTAGCTTGTGTGCTTATTTCTATATTTTGTGATCTATTTCACTTGTTTCATTTTTCTATATATATTCGGTACGATTTGTGTTTGTTGTATGACCAGGACTGCAGGTGGTGATCTTGAGGAATTTGATCCTGAAATTGAGAGGACTTTTAGAGGAAGGGGAAACCAAGGCAGAGATTCTGAGGCTATTGAAATTATTTCTACTCAGTCCATTCCTACTCATTCAGGCAATCCTATGGCAGAAACCAGAAAACAATGAAGGAGCTTGTAGCACCTGATGATGCTTTCCAGTATTCATGTATTGCTTATCCAGAGCTTACTGGTGATTTTGAGCTGAGATCAGGACTTATGCATCTATTGCCTAAATTTCAAGGACAATCTGGAGAGGATCCAAACCGACATCTGCATGAGTTCCATGTAGTCTGCTCCACCATGAAGCCTCAGGGGATTTCAGAAGAGGATATCAAGTTGAGAGCATTTCCATTTTCCCTGACTGGGGTAGCTAAGGATTGGTTCTATTATTTGCCTACTGAACATGTTTCTAGTTGGATTTCCATGAAGAAGGCATTTATAGAGAAGTACATTCCAGCCTCCAGAACTGCAATTATCAGGAAAAGCATTTGTGGTATTCAACAAGTAGTGGGAGAGATCCTGTATGATTATTGGGAGAGATTCAACAAGTTATGTTCAAGTTGCCCACAACACCAAATCAGTGAGCAGCTCTTTATTCAGTATTTTTATGAGGGTCTACTTCAGATGGATAGGATTATGATTGATGCTGCAGCTGGAGGAGCCTTAGTGAACAAGACACCAGATCAAGCTAGAGAGTTAATTTCAAACATGGCAGAAAATTCACAACAATTTGGGAGTAGAGCTCTTTCCACTAGAGGGGTAAATGAGGTCCAGATGGTTTCAAATGAGCAAAAGGAGATCAAGAGTTCTTTGATGGAGCTTACTTCTCTGGTGAAGCAAATGACATTGAACAATGTAAGCCAAAATCCTAATTTTTTGGTACCTTCATCTACAAATCAAGTGATGAGGTTGTGTAGCATTTGCTCAAGCCAAGAACATAACTCTGATTTGTGTCCTAATCTTCAATAAGATGAATCACTAGGGGCTTTGACTAGAGGACAATTTCAAGCAAAGAATAACCCCTATTCATCTACTTACAATCCGGGTTGGAGGGATCATCCAAATTTGAAGTATGGAAACTCATTCTATCAACAAAACCCTTCACAACAGTCCCTACAACAACCACAACCGACTTTTCAGAATTTCCAGCAGCCTATTCAGAATTTCCAAACACAATTTTAGCATTCTCAAGCATTTCAGCAGCCCTATTCGAATTTTCAACAAAACCAACCTTTGAATCAGCCACAACAGCAATTTCAACAAAAATTTCAGGATTTTCAGCAAGGATTCCAACCTTCACAGCATGTTTTTCAACCATTCAATCAGAGTTTTCAGCCTCCACAATTTCAACCCTCACCACAACAATTTCAACCTCAAAACTAGAATTTTCAGAGCTACAATTCTCAGCAATTTCAACCAAGTTCCCAGCCCACTTTTCAGCAATTTTCACAGCCAAATCAACAATTTAATCAGCCCCAACAATCCCATTTTCAAAGTTCACAGCAAGGTCAAAACTTTTAGCCTACTTCTTCATTTCAAGGCCAACCGAAGACCCATGGTAATCAAGGAGGTTATGGAGGTTCAAGTGGGGTGAATGCTCAACAACAAAGGCTAGAGGAGATGATGCAATAAATTCTCCAACAACAACAAATTTTGCAACAACAACAAGGTTAACAAAAAAATGATTCTACCTTACAAAACATTGAGAGACACATTGGACAATTGGCTAGTGGAATTAACCAAATGCAAGCCTAAGGATCAAGCCAATTACCTTCTCAAGCTACTCCTAATCCAAAGGGGAATGTTAGTGTCATCACTTTGAGGAGTGGGAAGGTTGTTTCTAGTTCAAATACTTGAAGAGCTAAATTTTTTGAAAACTAAACAACACCTAGTTTTCCAGCTCAAAACAGCCTTGAAAAATCTTGTAAATCAGTTGGTTGCATTCCCAGTTCAAGCCTAACTCCTTTAATTGATCCTGTGATTTTGGTGGAAAATGAAGAAGAAATCAGTGAGGGAAGTGGACCTACACCAGCTACTTCACCTGAAATTTCAGCTCAAAATTTATTACCAAAGGTCTCGGCTCAAGAGGAGGAATCTAGAGTACCTTTACCTTTTCCACAGCGCAAGACTCAAGCCAAAAAACATATACAGGAGGAGAAAGCCAAGGAGTATAATGAGCTTGTGAAGTTATTCAGTAAGGTGGAGATTAATGTGCCTTTGTTGACCATGATCAAATAAATTCCCAAGTACGCTAAATTTCTCAACGATTTGTGTGTTCACAAGAAGAAACTGAAGGAGAATGAGTTGGTCAGCTTAGGGAAGAATGATTCAGCCCTTATCCATTCTATCCCTCAGAAATGTGAAGATCCAGGGGTATTTACTGTGACTTGTGAGATTGGGAGGACTCTCTTTCATGATGCCATGTTGGACTTGGGAGCCTCTATTAATGTGATGCCTAGATCAGTCTTTCAGATGCTTGGTATTGGTCCTCTGAAGTCTACAAGAGTGGTTATTTAGTTAGCAGACAGGAGTCAGACTCACCTAGCTGGTACTATTGAAGATGTATTAGTGAAGGTGAAGGAGCTAATTTTTCCTGCAGATTTCTATATTTTGGACATGGAGGGTGACTACCTAGCACATAGATCTCCAATCATTCTTGGGAGGCCATTTTTGACGACTACAAGGACGAAAATTGATGACTATGCAGGCACACTGTCTATGGAGATAGGAGACACAATAGTCAAATTCAGTATTTCCGATGCCACGAAGCATCCCAGAGAGGATCACTCTATTATGAGCATTGACATTCTAGATGGGTTGGTTGATGCAGATTCATTTGCTGAGGGAGCTCCACTTGGTATTTCTAGATTGTAACGCCCGCTTTTTTTTTTCTTTCCATAAAGCGGAGTTACGTTAACATGAGTAGGGCAGGTGGACATCATAATGCAGTGGAAAAACTTTAAACTTACACCTACATGCACCTACTACCAATCCTAACATCATGACATGGGAACTTGGCATATTAACTTCATACATAGCATCATATTATATCATACTTAGCATCATATCATACTTAGCATCATGTCATAGAGTCACATAAGTCACCATTCAAGCACATAAGTAGTAAAGGTAAAGTTCTAGCATAAGACGAGTAAACATATTGTTTTCTTGGCCAAGTCACTACCACACACATGCATTCTTGCCCTCCTGCTGCTTCCTTACTGTCCCCTTACGTGATCTGCAGTATAAGGAAATAAGACTATAAGCACACAGGCTTAGTAAGACTCATTCCTACTCACTAAAACCATTCATCACTTAATCATGAGCACATGAAACATTAACATACTTAGTGCATTACTTAGAACATAAGCCTCTATGATCACTTAGCATATATTTGACATGGCATGAACATAAACATAATAAACATTCTTAGCATGGCATGATACATGGCATAAACATAAACACAATAAACATTCTTAGCATGGCATGATACATGACATAAACATAAACATAATAAACATTTGTAGCATGGCATGATACTTGGCATGACATAAACATAATAAACATTCTTAGCATGGCAAAATACTTGACATAAACATAAACATAATAAACATTCGTATCATGGCATAATACTTGGCATAAACATAAACATAAGATATTACTATCATGGCAGAATGCATAGCATGAATGGATGCATGAGTCTAATGCATATACATAAGGATGCTTAACTTTTAAAATCATACTTTTAAATACTTAAACATAATCATAACATCATTGGGGTCCCCGGCTTGTACCACATACATATATCATAAGCGTGCATCCCTAAGTAAATACGAGGTAGCGAGCCCCGACCTACTAGGGTAAGGACAGCATAGTCGGTAGTCACAGAACCGGGGCGTTCTTAAGGTGCTCATCCCTGTTGCACAGCTTCGGTATTGCCAGAACCGTGGACAACATAGTCGTGTAACGCCCCAAAATTTCCATTTTTAGTTCTTAAAGTCCTTAGAATTATTTAGAAATGGTTTAGAAATGTTCTAGATATTTTTAGGAATTTTTAGAGTATTTTTATGAAATTTTCCGAGTCCGTTTGGTATTTTTGGAAAAAGAAAAAGAAAAAAAAAGGGGAAAAATGGAAAAAACCAATTAAGTGCAGCGGGTGGATCGAACCCGCGACCACCACGAGACGGGCGCGAGGTCAAACCAGCTGGGCTAGGGTATCAAGCACAACAAAGGATGGAGAGAAGGATATTTAAGGGGTAGTTAGGTCGATCCGCCCCATAGGTATAAATAGGTTATTAAAGAGAGAAGTTTTATTTTCTCTCAAACCCTCTCCCTCTCCCAAGGTTGCGCCGACCCCTCTCCCTCTCCTCTCTTGTGCGCACGCAACACCAAGCCCTAGAGGGCCGACCAAGGCTTTCCTCCAAGAGATATTCTATATTCGGGATCCCCGCGACGAGAGGAACGCGTAGGCGCGAAGAATTCTCCGAGATCTCAAGTTTCTCCCGAGCTCTAGACGTCAATCTTGGTTGTAAGTCCAAGATATCAATGTAAGTACTACTCACCTGCAGTAAGAGGCGGTTTTTCCGCGAGAATTTCCTTTAAAAGTTTTTAAAAGAGATATTTCCTTTTTGTTTGAGTTTTTGCATGTGATCTTATTTCATTATATGCTTATATATATATTGATTAATACCCTATGTGAGTTTAGGGTCCAAGAAAAGCTATGAGAAAAGAAAAGAAAAGATAAAGATAAGAAAAGAAAAGGCCAAGGCCTTAAGAAATCCCCAAAAGTCAAGACTTAGGGATTTTAGCACGCAAGGTGCTCCAGAAAATGCCAAGGCATTTACAGATAAGAAAGAAAAGAAAGAAAAACTATTTTATTTTATAAGGCCAGTACCCGGCGTCCAAGGGCGTCGTTAAAGAAATCCAGGTGTCCAATTCCAAGGTCTTGGCCCTGGTAGACCAAGGTCTGCTCTATTAGGATTGGTGGCTCGCTACCCCAACCTTTTAGGGAACGCGCATATGAGATGGTACTTACGTCTTCAGTGGATCCAAGTGATTATTATTTTCAAGTATATGCTTTAGCAAAGTTTCGAAAATTTAAGAAAGTTTTCAAAAAGTTAAAGAATAGCTAAAGTTTCAAGTTGAGCCAAGAAAAGCAAGTTGAGATTTATTATTGTTTGAGTATGCATGTTTTGAGCTATACATGTCCTTAGTTTTTCTTTCAAGCATATTAGTATCTCATATGATGTTCAGTTTGATCTAGAAGCATGTTTGCATATTTCGAGTTTTTGTGAGCTAGATAGTACTTACTAAGCTTTTTGCTTACTAGTTGCATTTCTTCTTATTGCAGATAAAGGTAAAGGCAAGCAATTCTGAAGGAAGACGATGAGGCGGTGCTGAGTAGAGTGTGTGTGGTGGCTGATTATGGAGAGATCGTTGGCGCAAGACAATTTAGCTATTAATTCACAATGTTTAGATCATTTGAATTTCAAGTTCTTGCTTTATAAAGTTTAGCGAACATTTGAGCTTTGGATAGTTTTACATGCTCAATTTCTTAGAGTAAAGATTTCATGTCATTTCATTTAGCTTATATATTCTTATGCTTGCATTGGATGAGTGGAAATGTGAGTAGATGGAGATATTGATACTTTGTTAGGATAATAGACACATGTGCCAAGATAGTATCAAATTCTCTTTGATTTAAGTTTTATTGCTTATAAATGTTTAGAAAAGTTGCATTCACATTTCATAATGCTTTAGCAAAGTCATAGAACATGTATTTGGTGTTATGAATGTATAGAAGTCAAGATTGGTACAAACTTTAGTGTTAAAGTTCATATATCTTGAATAGTTTATTTTCTTCCGCAAAAGTCCAAATTTCAAGTTTATGGATTCGTTTTGATTGGCTAAACTCATTAGAAAACTGTCATAGAGTGTAGAAATGGTATCATGATTCCATATGGCTCGAAATATTAGGTTTGGAGGAGCTGTGAAGTAACTGGCCGAAACCTGAGTTTCGAATTACAGGCCTATCAGTCGATTGATACAGTATCAGTCGACTGATACCTGCTGTTTGAGTTGGGCGAGGCAAGCTTCAAGTGTACCAATTGCGAGCTTTCGAGATAGTAAGTGTGATATGTTAATATGCATGATTGCTTAAGTTAGAATATGATTGTTAGATGAATTTAAAAGTTTAAATGAAAAAAAGACTTCCGCATTTTTAGTCATGTATCAAAAGTAGAGAAGTAGAGAGAAGTAACGATCCGTCTAAGGCAGGAGAAGGCGGGTCGCTACAGGTGGTATCAGAGCAGTTCCCATTCTCCAGCATCACACACACATCAGCATCAACCTTGCCGTCTTCAAGTAAGAAAGCTTTAAGTTTCAGTTTTTCTATTGCTCCTTTATTTAACTGCAGTATAGAGAAATGCTTAAGTACTTATTCACATGTGCATAGAACAAGGAAGCATGTTTAATCCCTTAGTATCACGGAATCATGTTTAATCCCTAGAATGGATATCAGATTTCTAAGTAAGAAGACAAGTTTATACCTAGAGATGTAGTAGTGATTTCTTGTTCCTTTATGCATTATTAGATGGCAAGAAGAGGCCGAGCTCCTAATGCTAATAACAGAACTCCAGTTCAAGATAACAGTGAGCCTGGCACAGAACAGCCAAACCTGATGGCAGTCATTGCTCAAATGCAAGCTCAGATTACAGAACAACAGAAGACCATCGCCACACTGATGGCGAATCAGCACCCAGTGCCCCCTACACCACCCACAGCAGGAGTGGGAACTCCAGTGGTGGCTGAAGTTCCACCAGTCCACAGGAGACCCCTGCCGTGAACCGAAGACCAGAAGCATACCTCGTCCAGTGGCAGAGGCTGAAACCCGAAAGCTTCTCAGGCACGACTGAGCCCTGGGATGCCCAGGCTTGGTTCAAGACTTTAGAGAGCACAATGGAGCTTCTTGACTGGCCAGAGGTTGAGAAGGTCAAATGTGCCTCCTTCTGCCTAACTGGAGATGCTCGTATGTGGTGGGAGCGAGTCAAGAGTAAGAAGATAGTCAACCAGATGAGCTGGGCAGATTTTGAGCACGAGTTCTATGAGGAATTTTTCCACATGAAGGTTACCAACAAGCACTTCGAGGACTTCATGGAGTTCAGACAGGGTAGCCTACCAGTGGGAGAAGCAGTCGCAAAGTTCAACAGACTAGCTCGCCTCTGCCCAGAGCTAGTCAGCACAGAGAAGGAGCGAGTCAGACTGATGCTCCGCATGCTGAACCCTGAGATAGCACTCAACGTGAACAGCGGGATGCACCGACCCCAGACCAGCGAGGAGTTGGTCAGTAGTGCTCTAATCTCAGAGCACTACCTGAATAGCATCAAGGCACAGCAAGCACAGCAGAAGCCAGTCCTGATTGAGAACAAGACAATAGGAGGCCAGAAGCCTCAGCCAAATAGCCAGAACTGGAAGAACAAGAACCACAAAAGGAAGCAGTGGCCTGGCAGCCAGAAAGGAAAACCAGAGAATAAGCAAGCTAGGTATCCACCTTGTCCTAAGTGTGGGAGGAACCATCCAGGAACATGCCTTTTGGGTGTAACTGGATGCTATTCATGTGGACAAGAGGGACACAGATCCAAAGACTGCCCAAACAAGTTCAAAGTACTTCCTCAGCAGTCCGTACAGTATGGAGGCCAGCCCCAGTTACATTACATGCCTACTATGCTGGAGGGACCTCAGATCAGTCAGGGAGGATTGGAAGCAGCACCAGTTCCAACCAATGCCAGAGTCTTTTCCCTCACGAAGGAAGAAGCTGCCAGCGCCTCCACGGTCGTAACAGGTCAAATAGTTATTTTCAGCATTTAGCTACTACACTGTTTGACACTGGGGCGACCCATTCTTTCGTATCAGTACCTTTTGCTAGTAAGTTACAGGTGCCTCAGAGAGTTGGGAGTCCAGATTCCTGACAACTCTCCCTTCAGGGGAAATCATGGAATCCACCAGAGGCTCCGGGCTGTGCCAATCAAGATTTCAGACCGAGAGCTATATGTCGATCTGGTAGTCCTTGCGATGCAGGACTTCGACATCATACTGGGCATGGATTTCCTCAGTAAGTACAGCA
>JAGFNQ010006668.1:0-12937 GCA_024364735.1 Boesenbergia rotunda
AGTTTCTCCGATCTGAAGGCACGTGTCAGGCGCCCCCAACGAATCAGGCGCCCCTAGGAGCACTATAAAAGGGGCTCGACCCCGATGCTTCAATAATAGAACTTTCCAACGCCTCTAAGCTTTTCGTTCAAGCGCTCTGCTCCGGCAAACTCCGATCTCGAGACTCTAGCGCCGACGACGACCCTCTACTCCGAAATACGATCCACACCGGGGCGTCGGTAACGAAAAGTGTATTCTTTTTTTACTGCAATATTCTTGTATCAAAATCTGTAAACCTTTGCGCGATTATAGAATTGCCCGCAGTAAACGGTCAAGGACCATGGGCCTTGGAGTAGGAGCAGACCGCGACTCCGAACCAAGTAAAAGTACTTGTGTTCTTTGTGTGTTTGTGTTATTTCCGCTGTGTATTTTCTCTTTCTTATCCGAAAAGATTTTCACGATATTCACCCCCACCCCTCTATCGTGTTTCTCGATCCAACACCATACTTCTATTCGCATCCCCTAATAATCAAAACTCTCTCAGTTGTACGGAGGTGGAATGTTGATGTCGTCCCCCAATCTTTCTTCGAGCGTCATTTCCTCTAGCTTTTGCTCTCTCGACGATTAGTCCGTAGACGAGCGAACCTCGCTCTGATACCACTTGTTAGAATCTTACCGTATAGCTAGAGGGGAGTGAATAGCTTTCTTTCGATTTTTCCTATAATGTTAGCATGCGCAAGCGGAAACAATAATAACACGAATAAAACAAACGCTAACACCAAACCTTTACGTGGTTCGGAGATGATGCTCCTATTCCACGGTTGTCCGTAAGATGGACGATCCCAATCCGTCGTTGGATGACTCCCCGAAAGACCTCCGGCTAGCTCGTGTAGCTCCTTGTGGGTGGAGAAACCTCGCCACAACCCGAACAACACTTCTGAGCACAAAGACTACTAATTGGCTTCTAACCAAAGCCAATTTCGTCAAACCTCTCAACCAAAATCGAGCCCCTTTAAATAGTGCACAAAGTTTAGAAGACCACCACCAGTCGACTGGTCCATTACCAGTCAACTGGTCCCACTCAAATTTGACCGTTACAGCTTAACGTTCAAATTTGACCCACCATCAGTCGACTTCTCCAGGGGCACTCAACTGACCACCAGTCGACTGATCTTTCTGTGGTAAACACCAGTCGACTGCCCTAGCACCCATCGACAGATCCACTTCTACACCTAAGGTTTCCCTTCCGAGTGCACTTCTCTCAGCACTCGTACCCTAGGATTGTTAGGATCGATCGTGTCCGCTAGAGGGGGGTGAATAGCGATTCAAACCCCTTTTCTTCCTACACGGTTAGTTTGCACAGCGGAATATACAATAAAAATAATCAAACAAATACTAACCAATGCTAACACGAGGATTTACTTGGTATCCACCCCGGCCGGGTGACTAATCCAAGAATTCGTCGGTGGATCACTCCCCGGATAACCTCCGGGTAGCTCTCGTCGCTCCTTGTGGGTGGAGAAACCTCACCACAACACCTTGAGAACCTCTGAGAACAAAGACTACTATCTTGCCTTTAACCAAGACAAGATTCGTTAAGAAACTCAGCCACCACGAAGTCCTCTTTAAATAGGATTCGGGGCTGGTTTCTCGCTACCAGTCGACTGCCCCCAGGGCAGTCGACTGGTGCCAGCCAAATTCGACCGTTGACACCCCCAACGTTCGAATTTGCCAGCTCACCAGCCACCTACCAGTCGACTGCCCCCAGGGCAGTCGACTGGTCCCAGGCTGAGACCCTTCTGTGAGTTCCATTAGTCGACTGCCCCCAGGCCAGTCGACTGGTCTACTCACCCACCTAAGGTTACCCTTCCTGAGTACATTCCATGTCCGCACTCAAATCGTAGGATTTTCCGAGTACAATCACACTGCACTCGTACCCTCACGACTCGACTGACTCCTCCTCCACAGCCTCGACTGTTGCCTTCGCACCCTCTTCATCTTCGGCTCCCGTCCCTCGGATGCACGCAAGCCTCCAGCTTGCCTCCATGCCATCCTTCACGCATGCCTCGAAGTCCGCGCCCATCATCTCATCGTCCCTGCTCTCCAAGGTCCCTCGGGTGCACACAAGCCTCCAGCTTATCTCCATGCCACCCTTTACCGTACCGAGGTCGTCCAGTCAAGTCAATATGTGTAAACCTGTACAACCTGCACACTCAACATACACATATTAAATACAAGGGAAAACCTAACTTAAACCCTTTGCCCAAACATCAAAACTCATGATCACTCCAGATCACAGATTGCCTCAACAATCTCTCCCTTTTTGATGTTTGGCAATACGTTTAAGTTAGGGAAAGCAAAATAGTAGTCTATAGCAAACATAATGCATATGCAATGCAAAATGGATCCTATCCCAAGGCATCCCACACCTAACCCTCCAAGTTAGGACTTTTACGGGCTTTTTAAAACTTCTCCAAAGCTCCCCCTACATTAGACTTACAAAGGCTTTTTAAGAACCTCTCCAAGGTTCCCCTTACGCCAAGAACGGAGCAACCATGCTCCCCCTTAATCATAGCTCCCCCTAAACCTAGGGTTTCTAGCAAAGGGGTGTTTGATTTCCCAACTTAAACCTAACACTTCTCCCCCTTTGCCTAACATTAAAAAGAACCCAACAATATCTCAATTATTGGTTCTTTTAATCCCTAATGACCATAAACAATGTGTACTAGCCCCCCATACACTTGTTTTTCATCATTTGGACCCCAAACCAGCTGCTGATACAAAAATCAGCCCTGACCAGTCGACTGCCAAAATGGCAGTCGACTGATACTCTGAAAGTCTGAAATTTCAACATTTCTGACGAAGTTCAGAAATGCGCCAAAAATTTCACAAATATCCAAAAATTTCCAAATTTTGTGGAGAGGTTTGTGGTACCCATATCTACTTGGGAAAAATACATTCCAAAATGTATCTATCACCATTTCCAAGTTTGACACAAAATCCAAAACTAGCCAAAAACTTCAATCAACCCTTGACCTAAAGTCCTAGTTTTGGTTTCCTCTTGATGTCTTTGCTCATGCCACCCCACAATGCATCCCTAGCATTGATTTATATGGCAATTACACACCAAAAACCAACTTTCATGCAATATGACCCCAATGTCATATTTTCATGCATGAAACTCAAAAACACCGTGCCAAAGCCCAAGAATTGAGACTCAAGTCCGTCTCCAATTCTTTTGGCACACTGATAATTTTATTGGTTATTTCAGATGCCAAAATCCATGTTTGACCCATGTTTTTCTTGCTTAATTGTGAATTTATTCTAGGTTCTAGAAATTATTGCTATTTTGGACTTAATTGCAAATCATTACATATTTGAATTATTTGGCCACTAAATTTTTAATCTATTTTTGTAGGCATGAAAGGATCATGGACCTAGGTTATGCTGGGTCAAACTTGAGTCAGAAGTGGACCCGGATCGAGTGATCAAGTTTCAGATTAATCTGGGCCATCCGATTCAAAAAATGTCTAGATCTGAGCCATCTGGGACCATCTGAGGCGATCCGAGCTAGAGTTAAGGTTGATCAAGCACTCAGGTCATGATCTGAGATTTTCATCCAAATCAGAGATCATTCCACCGTGGGATCAAGCCAAGAGGATCTACATCGTCCATTCAAAGATCGGGTTGATCTGGGCCATCTATTACAAATCTGGAAGATCCGAGCTACCACGAGGCAGATCCTGACCCTTGATCAATATCATCAAAGTTTGGATTCAATCAGAGCAGTTTCAACCGTTGGATTCATCCAAATCAATCTCATCCGTTCATTCCTAAGTATTTAATCAAACACTTCTCCACACTGCAGCTTCGTCGCGTCTTCTTCGCCGCAACTTTCTTCTTCGATTGTTCTTCACTTTTCTTCAGTAATTTCTTCATCTAAGAGGCGCGACCCCTCAATTCTTTGTTTAGATCAAGTGCTAGGTCATTGGGAAGGTCTCTCGGTGAGGTTTCCAGCTCAGATTTGCCCAAGAAACAGAGCTGATGTGAGGTTTCCTTGGCTCTGCTGTTTGTTTCCTTTGGATCAGTTGTGCGCCATTTCCTTCCACCTGAGCTATCTGGAGGGGTTCCCTAGATTGCTTGGATCATCACCAACTCACCATCGCACGCGGACACTGCTGAATTGAAGGAATTCGAATGGAAATTTCAGATTTGAGCAAGCTGAGTTGGAATGGATCGCAGATTGAGTTTTTCCATTGATTTGCTGAGCTTAGGGGTTCGAGGCTCACCCTTGTGTGACGAGCAAGGAGTATTTGAGCTAAGGGAGTGATTGAGGATTAGTTTGCTTAGTAAATTTTTGTTTCTTTAGCAGTAATTTCAATTCCTGCACGCAATTTCAGTTCTGAATTTTCTGTATCATCTGTAGTTTACCTTTCCGAATTGTTTTCTGCTCTAATTAGTGTTTAAATTCTGCAAGTAGTTAGTTAGATTGCTTGTTAGTGAACTCTTAGATTTAATTTCAGTTTATTTCCCATTTTTATTGCTTGTGTATCAGTTTTATGCTCTGTTTCCTTTTCCTGCATATCAGTAAATTTCAGCAAGTTTCAGTTTAACTTTTCTGAGTTTGTGTCAAGTAATCATTAGCCCCTTTTAAGCTTTTCTGAATTGTAGATTAGTGCATTGATTTCAACTTGTTGGTTTTCTTGTTCAACATTTAATTTAGTGCTGCAATGCTGCATCAGACTTTGCATTTGCATCAATTCTGCATCAGTTTCTGCAAATTCGGCAGTTCAGTTCAGTTGTGTATCAGTCTTCAGTTCCGACATTTGCAATCAATTGAATTGAGTTCTTAGGAATCTTATGTGGACATTAGCTTGGAGCAATAGATTTCAGTTGTTGTTTGGTTTTAGCATCCAAATCAATTTCTGAATTTTGCAAGTTAGTCCTGCATTTCTGCATTTCTGCATACAGTCCTTGCAAGTTCATTTCAGGTTTTAGTTTGATTGAATTGATCGGATTTTGGTCTGAAATTCTGCATTCACTTTTGTAAACTTCTTCACTGAAAACTTTGTTTTCCAAACTGCATCGATTAGCCTCATTTCTAAACTGTTAATATTACCCTAGGCACAAAAAGTATCAGCTTTGGCACAAAGGTTTCCTATGCGTGTCTAGCTGTTTTGGCATTGTTTTGTATCAAGGACAGCATAGGCATTGATTGGTATCAAGTTATAGGGCAATTTTAGTGTGCTATGGTGCTTGAAATCATCTAGTATTGGATTCGGCTATTTCTGAATTTTCCCTGCATTTGTTGCTTTCGGAAATTGTAGCTAGTTTGAGTTGAGTTTGTTTAAATGTTTGATTACTGAATTTCATGGCTAGCAATTGTTTTAAGTTTGCTTGTTTCCGAAAATTACCATCACTGCCTTTATTCATTTGCTTAGCATTCGGATTGCATTCATATCAATTTTGTTCTTCAAGTTTGGCTACTTTGAATTGGTTGATTAAGTTTTCCATTGGTTGAGTTATTACTTGCTATCACTTGTTAAGTTTCATAGTTAAGTCTCCTTTCTTTTTATTGTGATTTCACTTCTGATTGTAACCCAAATCCAAATCTTATCTGAAACCCAAAAATATTTGACGACACATAAAATCGAGCATGATTCACATAATCTCAACTAGCCCTAGGAAAAATACGACCTGTGGCCCCTTTACTACGCTTTTATTCTTTGATTGCAAAAAGGGTTTCCAGCTTTACACATATCTAAATTTTGAGACCCACATTCGTGACACCTAGTTAGGGTCCATCACATACTCCATGGTCCATCTAGACCTCTAGGAGCACCCCCTCCCAAGGTCCACTCACCATATATTCCAAAGGCTCCTAGAGCTCCCCCTTGAGCTCTTAGCCCTAGCCACCTCCCTAGGTGACTCAACCATCACTAGTCCACATCGGTGTTCCACCGGTGACTCTTGGCCTAAAAACTTGACACTCTTAATCTTAGACACCTCGTCTTTGGTTAAGTCCTTCTTTTTCCCTTTATATGGCATCCCCTTGCCATTTTTGGACTCCCCCTTCTTGCTATAGTCATATGCTACCCTATCATATTTCTTTCCCTTGGCATGGGAGTTCTTAGACCGATATCCCAACCCCGATCTATCATTGGTGCGGTTTAAACCACCCAACACCATATCTAAACCCTTATATCCAATAGTGAATCTCTCTAGGGTTTTCTCTAACTTATCAAGCCTTGCCCTCAAAGCTTGATTTTCCCTTTCTAAGCCTTTTACCTTAGTGTCCATATGTCCATTTTGGACATTCCTAGATTTACCCATTTTTTTAGGCACAATCTTCCCCTTATTGGGATTAGTACCTTGATTTTTAAGTACAAGGGTCCTAGGTCTCTCATGATGCATGCTCTTGTTAATGTTTTGACCTACCTTGTTATCCCTATTCCTAACATTATATTTGAAACCATGATTATGCACAAGTAAGCAATTTTCATGTATTCTAGCATGCATGGATGGGTAATTAACATGATTTTCAAAATGCAAAGAGGAACTTGAAATTGAATTTCTTTTTAGCCTAGGGTTAGAAATTACCTCCCTTACCCTTGTAGTCCCTCCTTGTTGTGATCTTTGCTTCCTCCTTTCTTCTTTCTCCCATCTCCTCAAGTGTCCCATTTTCTTGAGCTCTTTCTTCCTTGGACACTTGGTGTGGTAGTGCCCTAACTCACCACACGTGAAGCATCAAATCCTTCTCTTATTTTCTTGGGATTCTCCATTCCTACACCCAATATTAGATTTAAAAGGAATTGAATTTGGTTTAGAGTGTACCTCCTTTTTACCTTTCGGGCACTTGTCCTTGTAGTGCCCCTTTTCGTTGCAACCAAAGCATGTGATGTGCTCTTTTGATTTAGCATTGGTGGAGGTGGAGATTTCTTCTTGCTCTTGTGTATATGAGGGTCTCTCCTCCCCCTCAACCCTTGATGTTGATACTTCTACGTCTTCTTCGGATGAGGTGGATGCTCTTTCACTCAACTCCTCCACTTCACTTGACACTTCTTCCTCCTCTAGGTCTTATTGGACTATTGACTTTACTTCTTCGGGCTCTTTTACTACTTGATCTTGTGTAGGACTTGTTAGTGATATGAGAGAAGTGTCCTAAGGCAATCGCCTTATGATTGTAAAATATTTATTTTAATAAATGATAATTCACTATTTGAGTATACATGCTTGTGTATTTGATTGGGATCTTAAACTCATCTACTGAATGTCCGCAATACAACTCACAGCATAAGAGAATTTGTGATAGGATCACAACTAGTGATTATCTCTACATGTGCAAATGTGAAGTATTGAAAATATCCCTAGTCGATGAATTGATAAAAACGGGCACCATCAATTCTGTTGAGACTAGCATGGGTTATTCTCTAATCAGCTGATTCTCACTGGCTGGTGACATTGGATTGTCCGGAGATAAACATGGATGCTAGTTAAGGGAACTAATTCATTGGAGTGACTAGCTGTAAGACTTCATATGGTTATCTATCTAGATATGTCAATGAAGTTCTTACTGCGGCTTAAGTGCGATGTTCCTTTGACTTGCGGTGTTCAAGTCATCTTGGTCATGGAGACTTATACTTTAACATCTTAAGCAAGCATCTCCAAGGAGGTGTGGACCCAGGATGATTGGGTATAAGCCGAAGTGCCCGAAGATGTTTGAACAGCCTACAAAGGATTCACCACTCCTTGCGACGAGATGTATACCCAGGCCTATCGTCGGATTGTTACTCAAAACCTCTGGCCAGAGTATATCATGTTTAGAGTGCGAGTCTCTAAAATACATGAGAGTAATTAGAAATCCAAAGGACGAGAAAGACATTACTTGGGCTAGGTGTGACGTAGTCAGCCTAGTGGGGACTGACACAAATAAACCGTGTCCTGAACCAAGTGGGTATAAGATGGTGAAGGGAATGGGGCACGATTCATTAGAGCTGCTGAAGGGTTTCAGAATAATTTCTTCTGAGGTCAAACCGTTGATCTTTCGATTAATTGGGGATCATGATGTACTACTAGGTGCCACTCATGATCGCTCTATAATTAGTTGATTATAGATGACCAACATAAATCGAAAGCCTATTTAGTCACACGCACTACGAGTAATCCGAGGGATTTAAAACGAGTTGAAAATTGGATTTTCCAATCAAGAGAAATAAGTCGAATCTGAGTTAATCAGAGGCGCAATGGAAGCTAAAAATGGCTAAGTCTTTTGAAGGCTTATTGGGCGAATTAAATGAGTTTAATTCGCGATTGGTGGGGCTTGAAGTGGCCGGCCAAAGAGGGTGCCCACCCTCTTTGGTTTGGCCGGCCACATTAAAGGGAGAAAACTATTTTATTTGGTTTAATTAATAAAATAGATCTAGCGCGATTTATTTTATAAATTATGGATAAATAAATTTGTATAAAGAAATTTATATAAATAAATTTATAGAAATTTATTCGTTTTTATGGAAGTTAAAATAATCCATGAATTGGTTTATTTTAATTTTATAAAATCAATTATGAATTGATTTTTCCATAATAAGAAAGTTTATAAATTTCTTATAAAATTTATTCCATAATAAAAGGAGAGATTAATTAGTTTTATTATAAAGTTAGTTATAATAAAACTTGGTAATTCATAAGAGAATTTATAGGATAAATTTCTTATGATAACTAATTAGTTTTATTATAAAATTAGTTATAATAAAACTTGGTTTAAACGGAATAATTCATAAGAGAATTTATAGGATAAATTTCTTATGATAACTAATTAGTATTTATTATAAAGATAGTTATAATAAAACTTGGTTTAAACGGAATAATTCATAAGAGAATTTATAGGATAAATTTCTTATGATAACTAATTCCGTTAATTCCGTTAAGAGGAGACTTAGCAAGGGAGATGCAACTATATAAGGAACCAAAGGGAAGCCTTTATTCCCAATCAATAATCGAGTATTGATATAGAGCTCCCTCTCTCTCTCTCTTTTATCTTCTCCTTCCCTTCTCCACACCTAGGGCCGGCGCCCACATTGAAGCTTCTAGGGCCGGCGCCCCTTGAAGCACCTTCCTCCATCTAGGGCCGGCGCAAACCCCTCCTCCCCTCTTGGTTGTCTTGAGCTATCAAGAAGAAGGAGAAGCCAACCAAGAAGAAGAAGAAGTGGATCTCATCTCCTTCCCTCTCGGAATTCGATTCCGTTTCTTTGGTGGTTAGTTTCCTATTTATTCTCTTGTTCTTCTTTGTTGTGCCTCCCGAGAATCTAGTAGTTCTCGTCGGCACAAAACTCGTGACTTTGCGAAGTCATCCCGAAGAGAACTCGGCGTGGACGCGAATAGAGGCGAAGCTTCCAAGGGACGCTACGGTTGGATCTCGTCCCTTACTTCGAGTTACGAGAGGTATAATGTAAATTAGTTTACTTTTCTGTAAAGTTTTAATTTATGATCATGTCAACACATCATAAGGTTGCATGCTAGATACGTGGTTAAAAGTAATTTGTGAAATTATTTTATGCAAATTCTTCCGCTGCACGTAAAAATTTAAAAATTTTACGAACTCGTATCCTTGTCGACATGCACCCGGTCCCAACAGGACTCTCATGAGTTTCTTTCAATTTATTCCACAACTCGTATGCATTTTGGTACGCCCCTACACCACTCAACACATTAGTAGGCAAAATATTGATTAAAATACTAATTACCTTCTCATTGGCCCTAGCTTTTTCTTGTTGCTCCTTAGTCCAATATCTAGGACGAAGCTTCTTCCCGTGCTTGTCCTTTGGAACATCGAAGGGCTCTTCAAGCATCATTCTACACTCCCACTCCATTCCGAACCAAGTTTCGATCCTTGCCCTCCAAAAGTTGAAATCTTGATGATCGTAGGGCGGTGGAATGTAGATGTCGTCCCCAAACTTATCTTCCATCTTCTCTTCTCCTTTAGCGTTTGCTCCTTTGGCGATTAGTCCAATAAGAGTGGTCCTTCGCTCTGATACTAATTGTTAGGATCGATCGTGTCCGCTAGAGGGGGGGGTGAATAGCGATTCGAACCCCTTTTCTTCCTACACGGTTAATTTGCACAGCGGAATATACAATAAAAATAATCAAACAAATACTGACCAATGCTAACACGAGGATTTACTTGGTATCCACCCCGGCCGGGTGACTAATCCAAGAATTCGTCGATGGATCACTCTCCGGATAACCTCCGACTAGCTCTCGTCGCTCCTTGTGGGTGGAGAAACCTCACCACAACACCTTAAGAACCTCTGAGCACAAAGACTACTATCTTGCCTTTAACCAAGACAAGATTCGTGATGAAACTCAGCCACCACGAAGTCCTCTTTAAATAGGACTCGGGGCTGGTTTCTCGCTACCAGGCGACTGCCCCCAGGGCAGTTGACTGGTGCCAGCCAAATTCGACCGTTGACACCCCCAACGTTCGAATTTGCCAGCTCACCAGCCACCTACCAGTCGACTGCCCCCAGGCCAGTCGACTGGTCTACTCACCCACCTAAGGTTACCCTTCCTGAGTACATTCCACTCCGCACTCAAACACTAGGATTTCCCGAATACAATCACACTGCACTCGTACCCTCACGACTCGACTGACTCCTCCTCCGCAGCCTCGACTGTTACCTTCGCGCCCTCTTCATCTTCGGCTCCCGTCCCTCGGATGCACGCAAGCCTCCAGCTTGCCTCCATGCCATCCTTCACGCATGTCTTGAAGTCCGTGCCCATCAGCTCATCGTCCCTGCTCTCCAAGGTCCCTCGGGTGCACACAAGCCTCCAGCTTATCTCCATGCCACCCTTTACCGTACCGAGGTCGTCCAGTAAAGTCAATATGTGTAAACCTATACAACCTGCACACTCAACATACACGTATTAAATACAAGGGAAAACCTAACTTATATCCTTTGTCCAAACATCAAAACTCATGATCACTCCGGATCACAGATTACCTCAACAAGGATTTCCCGAGTACATTTCACTCAGCACTCGTACCCTCACGACTTGGTTAATTCTTCATTCAGCAGCCTCGATCTGTTGCCTTCACGCCCTCTTTGTCTTCAGCTCCCGTCCCTTAGATGCGCACACAAGCCCTCGGTTGGCCTCCATTCCATCCTTCACGCATGCCTTGAAGTCTACGTCCCTCGACTCATCGTTTCTGCTCCAGCAGCCTCGATCTGTTGTCTTCAAGCCCTATTCAACTTTGGCCTCAGATGCGCACACAAGCCCTCGGCTTGCCTCCATGCCATCCTTCACGTACGCCTTGAAGTCCGCTTCCCTCGGCTCATCGTCCCTGCTTTGTCCATGGCCCCTCGAATGCGCACATAAGCCCACGACTTTCCTCCATGCCACCCTTTATCGTACCCGAAGATATCCAACCAAGCCTATGTGTATCCTGCAAGCCTGCACACTCAAATATACATATCAAAACACAAGGGTGAACCTAACTTAAACCCTTTGCCCAAACATCAAAACACATGGTCACTGTGGACCATAGATTGCCCCAACACTAAATCTGAGCTCGATACCCATGGCCTTCTGTAGACACTGCTAGAAATGTGAGGTGAAGCGCGGATCTCGGTCTGACATAATACTCAACGGTATACCATGCAACCTGATGACCTCTCTACAATACAACTCTGCCAATCTGTCCAAGGAATCAATCCTCCAAATAGCTAGAAAGTGCATGGATTTGGTCAATCAATCTACGATCACCCCAATCGCGCCATAGCCTCGTCTGGTCTTAGGCAGTCCCACCACAAAATCCATAGTAATATGCTCCCACTTCCACTCGGGAATGAGAATCCACTGAAGTAACCCAGTAAGTCTCTGATGCTCTATCTTAACCTGTTGGCATACTAGGCATCGGGCTAAGAAATTAGCGATGTCTCGCTTCATTCCGTTTCACCAATAGGAACGCCTAAGGTTCCGATACATGTGGGTGCCCCCGGATGGATAGCAAATCGGGAGCGATGTGCCTCATGTAGTAGCTCCTCCAAAACAGGGTGTGCCTCGGGTACTTACAGCCTTCCACGGAAATACAAGATACCCTCGTCGTCCCATGAAAGTTAGTCTAATGCTCTAAGGCTGCTTGGCTGCCGAGAAACTGTAGATGTTGATCACTCGCCTGAGCCTCTCTGATCCTTATCCGGATGGATGACTGAGCAACAATGGTTGCCAACTCTGAGAAGCTCTGAACTATCTCGGTAACCAAAACTTAGTGGCAAGCCAACACTCCTTTGGATTTTCTCGATGTCTCGCTTCATTCCGTTCTACCAATAGGAATGCATCAGGTCCCGATACATGCGGGTGCCCCACGGATGGACGGCGAATTGGGAGCGATATGCCTCCTATAGTAGCTCCTCCAAAATAGGGTGTGCCTGAAGCTCAGAAAAAAATTGATATGTCGTCATCTCTGATGCCGGTGAAATCCTACGAAGGTTGGTTCGGAGGTCTAAATGTGACCACCCTCATCCGACAATCCACAGTGGCATGGTACGCTGTAATCCAATCCATGCCGATAATGATGTCGAATGCCACCATCTCGAAACTAGTGAGTTCACGATGGGGATATTACCACTGAACACTAGTGGACATCATTTGACCTTCTGGTTAATGTCGAATACCTCTCTGAAAGGTAAGGACACAATTAACTCCACATCCTCTGCACTTTTGCAGGTCGTACATCCCAATGTTCCATCGAGATTATTCAACCATATACACTCAATCTATGAGTCAAAATCCCTCATAGAATAGCGTAGTGATGAGCGAGTTGACCAACAATCGTCTTGTAATTCTGTACAGTCTAATTCCTCCACTCAAGGTTCAGAAACCTCTGAGGTCCAACTCCATAGCAAAAAAAATAGTGACAAGCTATCTCTCATGAGTATCTCAACACAATCACGAAATGATT
>JAGFNQ010006669.1:0-15112 GCA_024364735.1 Boesenbergia rotunda
GTGTGGGTGTTTTTTTCAATCTTTTTGGCCTTTTTCTCCTTTCCCTTATTCTGTTCTTTGGCCTTCCTCTTAGAACCTTTCTTCGAGGAACCAACTAACAGTACCGTCTTTAGATCCTGCTTCACAGAAGGCTTTAAAGTCTTCAGCAGGTTGAGCAACTCAGGAAACTGGTCTGGAGTTGCACTTTCGGGAGGAAGGTTGGGAAGTTGATCTTCAAGGACATAAGCAAGCTTCTCTGCCTTGAGGACTATCCTCAGGTTTCGAAGCCAGTCCATGAAGTTTGGCCCAGTCAGTTTGTTGGTGTCCAAAATGGAACGCAAATTCAGAGAAGACATGATCGAGTGATTAACCTAGAAATACAAATTGAGTTTATGTGAGAAGATTGATTAAAGAATGTATCATCATACATAAATTAAATCCTATTTATTTTACGAATTGAGTCACCCTTATTATCAATTCGGGAGATCGTAGGAACATCTCCAAATAGGTTGATATCCAACCATAGATAAGAACAACCATGACTGTGGCCATCAAGTTTTTCTTAGCTATGAAGGTAGGTAATTATACCGATTACACATCACATATATGTAACTATCACTTTATGCTATCAACTAATTGAATGTTTGCATAAATCATTGGGTTGTTAACTCATTAACAAGTATGTATCAATATGCATAGCACCCAACTGCACCTCTCTTTTTCATCGACCTTGGCTGTGGCACAACAAATCGATGATCCAAGCTTAAGGCTGACCCATTAATCAAGAAATAGTTTTAATAAGGTTGGAGCTCATTCAACCGTTTAGTCAGGCTTGGATGTGTCCAACAACCAAAACTAAGGATTGACCTCTGACTCCAACTATATTATTCATAAACTAATTCCATGGTTTGAACATGTTGAGGTTCAAGCTGGGCATGGATGTGTCCATCAACCCAAACGAGAAACAAAACTCTGATTCTAACCATATTAATGGAAGGTGTTGGCCTTAATATTTTGTAAGGGGTTTTTGGGTCTCATCATTTCTTTTCTAAGCACATTCATGACATTACGTCATGACTAACGATTTCCTTAATAAAGTATGTATGTGACTTAAGTTATCAAGTCTCATTAATTAAATTAGGAACCGGATTTCCTAATTCTAATTTCATACTTAATTAAAGGAATTGTTTTGGGAAACAATTTCCTAAATTGTCATAATTAATTTCGGAAATAATATGTTCAAGACTTTGATTTCTCTAAATCAAATCTTATTAAATTAAGAGACAAATCCCTTAATTCAACTACATATTATTTTCATGAAAATCTTATTTAAGAATACTCTATAGGAAACCATTTTCCTAATTAATTTTGGAGACAACAATATGTAAGAGCATCACCTCTTCAACATATTTTATTCATGGATTTTATTAATTACAACAAATTGTTTTCTAAGGGTGGCTCCGCGAGGCTCAGATACCCAAAGAAAAGTAATGTGTTGTAAATCTAATTGGACGGCTCCCCGAGGCTCAATCCAAAATAAACATGACAATTTCAATTAAAAATTGGGAAATTAAATTACAACAACTAACTTTAAATTGGACGGCTCCCCGAAGCTCAATCCAAAATAAAGAATTTTGTTGTCAATTTAAAAACCAATTCAAATTTAATTGTCAATTAACTGTCCATGAATTTGTTTAGACTTTCTTAAAAGAAAGTGCCCAAAATTGCGAGATTTCAAAAATTGGTTTTCAGAATAATTGTAAGTTTCTGGTAAAAAGAAAACTTACATATTTCCAAAAATTAGAAAATTTCTAAAATAGAAAATTTTCCAAAATTTGGAAAGTTTCCAAAGATGGAAAGTTTTCACAATTATCATAAAATTTTAGAAACTAGAAAATTCCAAACGTTTGTGAAATTTCATGAGGATTTCCAAACTTTGAAATTCCTAAATCTAAAATCTATTATAATTTGAAAGTTTCCATAATTGAAAAATTTTCCGAAATTGAGATCACGACAAAGTGTTCCGCAAAACAATTATATGATAATGTCGAACACTAACCGGCTCTGATACCACTGTTGGGACCGGGTGCATGTTGACAAGGATACGTGTTCGTAAAATTTAAAATTTTTACGTGCAGCGGAAGAGTTTGCATAAAATAATTTCCTAAATTATTTTAACTTCGTATCTAGCATGCAACCTTATAGTGTGTTGACATAATCATAAAATAAAACTTTGCGGAAAAGTAAACTAATTTACATTATACCTCTCGTAACTCGAAGTAAGGGACGAGATCCAACCGTAGCGTCCCTTGGAAGCTCCGCCTCTATTCGCGTCCACGCCGAGTTCTCTTCGAGATGACTTCGCAAAGTCACGAGTTTTGTGCCGACGAGAACTACTAGATTCTCTATGGGCAGAACTTAGAAGAACAAGAGAAAAATTAGGAAACTAACCAACGAAGTAACGGAATCGAATTCCGAGAAGAGAGGAGTCGCTATCCGCTTCTTCTTCTTCTTGTTCGGGTTCTCCTTCTTCTTGATTGCTCACGCCAACTTCAAAGGGGGGAAGTTGTTTGGTGCGCCGGCCCTAAACCACTAGGGTGGGCGCCGGCCCTAGGCAAGAGAGGGAGAGGGAGAGGAGAAGAGATTAAGAGAGAGAGGGAGAGAATAATTAATCTCTCTTAATTAGAATTAAGGGCTAGCCTTTGGTTCCTTTATATAGTAGCAACTCCTTTGCTAAGTCTCCCTCTAAACCGAATTAACGGAATTAACGGAATTAGTTATAAGAAATTTATCTTATAAATTTTCTTATTAATTATTCCGTTTAAATCGAGTCTTTATTATAAACTAATTTATAATAAAACTAATTCTTCTTCTCTTTAAATTATGGAATAAATTTTATAAGAAATTTATAAACTTTCTTATTATGGAAAAAATCAATTCTTAATTGATTTTATAAAATTAAAATAAACTAATTCATGGATTATTTTAATCTTCCATAAAAGAATAAATTTCTATAAATTTTATTTGTATAAATTTCTTTATACAAATTTATTTATCCATAATTTATAAAATAAATCGCACTAGATTTATTTTATTAATTAAACCAAAATTAATTGGTTTTCTCCTCTTATTGTGGCCGGCCACCAAAGGGGGTTTTGGCACCCTCTTTGGCCGGCCAAACCAACCCGAACGGCCGCGAATTAAATTCATTTAATTCGCCCAAAAAGCCTTCAAAAGACTTAGTCATTTTTAGCTTCCATTGCGCCTCTGACTAACTCAGATTCGACTTATTTCTCTTGATCGGAAAATCCAATTTTCAACTCGTTTTAAATCCCTCGGATTACTCGTAGTGCGTGTGACTAAATAGGCTTTCGATTTATGTTGGCCGTCTATAATTAACTAATTATAGAACGATCATGAGTGGCACCTAGTAGTACATCATGATCCCCAATTAATCGAAAGATCAACGGTTTGACCTCAGAAGAAATTATTCTGAAACCCTTCAGCAGCTCTAATGAATCGTGCCTCATTCCCTTCACCACCTTATACCCACTTGGTTCAGGACACGGTCTATGGTGTCAGTCCCCACTAGGCTGACTACGTCACACCTAGCCCAAGTAGTGTCTTTCTCGTCATTTGGATTTCTAATTACTCTCATGTATTTTAGAGACTCTCACTCTAAACATGATATACTCTGGCCAGAGGTTTCTGAGTAACAATCCGACGATAGGCCTGGGTATACATCTCCTCGCAAGGAGTGGTGAATCCTTTGTAAGCTGTTCAAACATCTTCGGGCACTTTGGCTTATACCCAATCATCCTGGGTCCACACCTCCTTGGAGATGCTTGCTTAAGATGTTAAAGTATAAGTCTCCATGACCAAGATGACTTGAACACCGCAAGTCAAAGGAACATCGCACTTAAGCTGCAGTAAGAACTTCATTGACATATCTACATGTAGATTCCCATTTGAAGTTTTACAGCTAGTCACTCCAATGAACTAGTTCCCTTAACTAGCATCCATGTTTATCTCCGGACATCCCAATGTCACCAGCCAGTGAGAATCAGCTGATTAGAGAATAACCCATGCTAGTCTCAACAGAATTGATAGTGTCCATTTTTATCAATTCATCGACTAGGGATAGTTTCAATACTTCACAGTTGCACATGTAGAGATAATCACTAGTTGTGATCCCATCACAAATTCTCTTATGCTATGAGTTGTATTGCGGACATTCAGTAGATGAGTTTAAGATCCCAATCAAATACACAAATCATGTATACTCAAATAGTGAATTATCATTTATTAATATAAATGTTTACATCATAAGGCGATTGCCTTAGGACACTTCTCTCATATCACTAACAGACTGATCCTTGTATCAGTCGACTGGTGTCGACCAGAAGTTGAATCATCAGGCTGTGACATTCAAATTCGTGAGGACCAGTCAACTAGTGTTTGCACCAGTCGACTAGTAACGGTCAGAACAGTATCGAGTACTATTTAAGAGGGCTCATTTTTGGCTAAGTTTCTTTGGCAAAACATGCTTGGGTAAAGCTTGTTAGTAGCCTACAAGTGCTCAGAAGTTGTCAAGGGATTGTGGCGAGGTTTCTCCACCCACAAGGAGCGACAAGAGCTAGCCGGAGGTCTTCCGGGGACTCATCTACCGACGAATCGGGATCGTCCACCTTACGGGCAGCCGTGGAGTAGGAGTATCATCTCCAAACCACGTAAATGGTTTGTGTTAGCATTGTTTTAGTTTTTGTTTATGTTTTCCGCTTGCGCTTGCTAACACGTGTAGGAAGAAAATTGAAAAGTAGCTATTCGCCCCCTCTAGCTAAACGACAAGGTCCCAACAAGTGGTATCAGAGCGAGGTTCGCTCATCTACGGACTAACCGCCGAGAGAACAAAAAGCTAGAGGAAATGGCGATTGAAGAAAGATTAGGGGACGATATCAATGTTCCACCTCCCTATGACCGCGAGAGTTTTGAGTATTGGAGGATGCGGACAAAGACATGGTTCAGCATGGATTGGAATCTCATGATCGCGCTAGAAGAACCATTTGAAATTCTGAGAGATAAACATGGGAAAAAGCTTCGACCAAGATCACCAAGGAGCAACAAACCCAATCAAAGGCAAATGAAAAGGTAATTTCAATATTACTTAATATTTACCTAATGATATCATGAGTGGTGTAGGTGAATATAAAAATGTGCATGAATTATGGAGCAAGATGTTAGCGCTTCATGAAAACCCTACACAAGCTCAAGTAGTGGAAGAGCCCAAGGAAATGAGCTTTATGGTCCAAGAAAAGGAGAAAGACCAATCGGATGAGGAAAGAAGCTCAACATCCGAAGAGGAGGAGAAAGAAGAAAAAGATTCATCCATCTCCTCAGGTGAAGTGGCACAAGAAATTAAAGATTCATCCACTTCATCAAAGGGGGAAGAAGAGGTCTCCACTTCAAGGATTGAGGGGGAGGAGAGACCATCCTCGATACCAGAGCAAGAAGAAGCATCCACCTCCACTAAAGCAAAGTCAAAAAATCACATTATTTACTTTGGATGCAACAAGAAGGGGCACTACAAGGACAAGTGTCCATTAGATAAAAAGGAGGTAAACCCTAAACCCAAGTCAAGTTATTTAAAATCTAACATGGGTTGTAGGAAAAAAAAGGAGAAGAAGCACATTAGGTGCTTCACGTGTGGTGAGCTAGGACACTACCACACCAAATGTTCAAGGGAAGGAGAATTCAAGAAATTGGAGCATTTGAGGAAGTGGGAGGAGAAAGGGAAGAAGAAAAGCTCACATCAAGGGGGAGCTACAAGGGTAAGGGAGGTAATCCCTAACTTTAAGCATTTTTCAAATTCCTCCATGCATGTTAGAAATAATGAGAATTATTTACCTATGCATAATTTTGGTTTTAGATATTGTGATTAAAATAGGGTTAATGTTGTATATCAAAATCCTAGGGAAAGTATGTATCATGATAAACCTATAATTTTTAAACCTAAGGACCAAGGCATTAATCCAAAGAAAGGGAGACACATGCCTAGACAAATGGGTAGATCTAGAAATGTCCAAGATGGACATGGTGATGCTAAGGTTAAGAACCTAGGGAGGGAAAATCAAGTCTTGAGGGCAAAGCTTGATAAACTAGAGAATACCCTAGAGAGATTCATTAGTGGATCTAAGAGTTTAGGCATGGTGTCGGATAATCAAAACCTCAACAATGATAGATCAGGTCTAGGATACCGATCTATGAGATCAAATGTTATTGAAAAGTTATATGCAAGGATGCCATATGATTATAGCAACGGGAAGGCCAAAATGGCAAGGGAAATCCATTTAAAGGGAAGAAGAAAAACTTAACTAAGAACAAGGTGTTCAAAGTTAAGAAGGTTAGGGTTGAAGGCCAAAAGTCACCAGAGGTACACCGGTGTGGTCTTGCAATTATAGATGAGTCATCTAGGGAGGTGACTAAGGCTAAGAGCTCAAGGGGAGCTCTAGGAGTCAAGATGGGACCCATGGTCAATGGATCTCAGGAGAAGTTCTTCTGGAAGTCTAGTTGGATAATGGAGTGTGCCAAAGGCTGTAAGAGACGGATTTGAGGCTCAATCCTAGAGATTTGGCACATTGGGGTAAAAATGACATTGGGATCATATTGCATGGAAGTTGGTCTTTGATGTATAGATTGTTAGGATCGATAGCTCGACTTTTCTCTACAAAGAGTTAGTACAATACAAAATACAATAGAAAACAAGGATCCAATGCTAACTCACAGTACTTTTACTTGGTATCCATCCAACGGGTGACTAATCCAAGGATCCACATGGTTGCACACTCTCCACTATGAAATCCTCCTTCAAAGGTGGAGAAACCTTTACAAAGATGCTTTCTTCCTCTTTACAAGATCACAATGAAGATTAGAGGAAGAGTAGATCAAATGGAGCACTAGCAGCACTTTGGTACCGTAGAGAACAGTACCCAACTCGTGCCAAGAAGTCTCCTTTAAATAAGAGAACAAGACAGTTTAACAAACTGTCCAGACCCGCACCAGTCGACTGCCCCGAGGGCAGTCGACTGGTCTAGCTTTAAATGCTAGCCAACGGCTAGTTTTTTGGGGTTACCAGTCGACTGCCTTCGGGGCAGTGGACTGGTAAAAGGCTGAAAACCTTCTGTGAGTTTTGGCAGTCGACTGCCCTCTGGCCAGTCGACTGCCCAGCCTCTCAACTCACTTACAATCACTCAAAATACTCTCCTTCACGTATGCCTTCAGGTATGCTCCCTTGGCTCGCCCCTTTAAGTCATCTTCCTCTGGCTATCGTCCCTCGGATGCGCACACAAGCCTTCCTCAGCTTGCCTCCATGCCACCTTTCACGTGTGCCCTTGAAGTCCACTTCCCGGCTTGCCCTTGGAGCTCTCCTCCCTCGGATGTGTTCTCCATGTGTGATTCTCCAAATCTTGCATGTTGATGCAGTCTGGCCCTGATTGTTGTTTTGGTGTTGACATCAATTTTAATTTAGGTTGATCATGTTGATTATGATTAAGTCCTGATCGGGGATCAGGCATGGTATGGAAAATCCTAGTCTGGAGGGCTAGGTGATGGAAAATCCTAACCTGGAGGGTTAGGTGTTGAAAATCCTAGTCTGGGAGGCTAGGTGTTTGGAAAAGTCCTAGCTTGGAGGGCTAGGTGTTGGAAAAGTCCTAATTCGGAAAGGTTGGGCGAAAAGTCCTAGCTTGGAGGGCTAGGTGAAAAGTCCTAACTTGGAGGGTTAGGTGCAAATTCCCATCCTGGAGAATTAGGTGAAAAAGTCCTGGCTTGGAGGGTCAGGTGCCTAGCTTGGAGGGCTAGGTTGGATGATGTTCTAACTCAGAAGGGTTGGGTGAAAAGTCCTAACTTGGAGGGCTAGGTGAAAAGTCCTAGCTTGGAGGGCTAGGTGAAAAGTCCTAGCTTGGAGGGCTAGGTGAAAAGTCCTAACTTGGAGGGTTAGGTGCAAATTCCCAACTTGGAGAGTTAGATGGAAAATCCTTGGCTTGGAGGGCTAAGGTGGATGGAAACTTAGCTTGGAGGGCTGAGTTTGAGTCTCTGGATCGGTCTGGTGATCGATCAGGGATTCTGGCACGCTGCTCCTTCGTGGATCGGTCTGGTGATCGATCCAGCGATGACTGATCGGTCGGGTGACCGATCAGGGAGCACACAGTGAGGTTGGGAACCTACTGTGTTGCTCCTGATTGATCTGGTGACCGATCAGGGAGTATGCGTTTCACCCATTGACTGGCTCCTGATCGGTCTGGTGACCGATCAGGGAGTAAGCAGTGAGGTTGAGTTCCCTTGCTGAACTGCTCCTGATCGGTCTGGTGACCGATCAGGATCACTGTGCAGATCGTTCCGGAGAACGATCAAGTGTCGCAGGTTCCTCTCTATGATCGATCAGGACGGATCCTGATCGGTCTGGAGCCAGTCTGATCGGTCTGGTGACCGATCAGGAGGCTGCCTGATCGGTCCGGTGACCGATCAAAAGGCTTAGCCTGCGAAACTCAGAAATCGCCCAATATGAGGGTGGATCGGTCCGGTGAACGATCCACGACCTGGGATCGGTCTGGTGATCGGTCCAGAAGAATCTCAAAGAAATCGCGATTTCTGATTGAGCGTTGGGAATCGATCAGGACGAAGCCTGACCGGTCTGGAACCAGCCTGATCGGTCTGGTGACCGATCAGGAGGTTCTCTGATCGGTCCGGTGACCGATCACTTTAATTCAAACTACACTGTCAGACGCTCTGATCGCGTCTGAACACAACCGATTCGCTGCCACTTTTCTCTGATATTTGATATGCTGTTTGATTTGCTGCTCTAATACTCTGAGTAAGTTTCAGGTGACAGGGGAGGATTCAAACACTCAAGGAGAAGTCAAAGAGAGCTTTCCTTGGAGCAGGTTTGTCCCTTTCTCCACACAGGTTGCAACGGCTGGATGCAGGACTGAAGCTGCTGATTGAAGCTTGGCTGAGGGAGCTCAGGAAGTTCAGTTAGGGTTCAGTGTAGCTGGCGCGTTGGCAGTGAGGCAGCTGTAGGCTGCTGGAGATGAGATCATCTGTCGGTTGGCGGAGAAACAAAAAGGAACGAGAGAAGTTGAGTTCAGTAGTTCTTGAGTTTTTGTGCTTCTAAGTTCCTGTGTTACAAGCTTGCTGTTCTAGAGTTCTTCAATCATTCTGAGCAAGCTATTGAGAAGCAATCATCATACTTGAGCACTTGAAGGAGAAGACAAGAGGCTTGGAGTCCGACAGTGGGAAGACACGGAGAAGGGTTCTTGCGTGAGATCGCCACTGGGTGGAGCTCAGGGAAGCTTGCTGTGTTTTTGTCCTTGCTAAGTGTTTGAGTAAGATCCTTCTTGTTGTTTCTTTGTGCTTAAACTATATCCTTATTTGAAACATACTGTGGAGAGGTTTCTCCACCGAGAAGGAGGTTGCTTCATATCCGGTGATTACCGGGGCTTGATCTGCCGACGATCAAGGGATCGCCCACCTTAAGGGCACGCCAAGGAGTAGGGGCAAGTTATCCCCGAACCTTGTAAAATCTCCTTGTTAGCGATCTTGCTAATCTTGCTAGTTAGGTTTTGGTTTAAGTTTCTGCAAGTTTTGTTTTCATACTTCCGCTGTGCTATTAATAACTTCAAGTACAGAAATTTGATAACTCTTCAAAGAAGAAGTGATTGGCTATATTCACCCCCTCTCTAGCCATCTCGTTCCCAACACTGCAAACTCAATCACACATATCAAATACAACACAAAACCCTAACCTTAAACATATTAGCACACACATCAAAACCATGATCTTCCCGATCATTCTAGGGTCGATTGCCTCAACAATCTCCCCCTTTTTGATGTGTGACAATATGTTTAAGTTAGGGATAGAATATACCAGTCAACAACAGTAAATATCAATGGCAATTGAAAATATAAGACATAGCAAAATGGTAACCTCCCGCTTAATCTATGTCATTTTCAATTTTTCATCATAATCCAATGTTAAGTCAAGATTTTAGCTAAAAATCAAACTTAAACTACCCATTCTCCCCCTTTGACTGTTAGTGAGAGCCCTAGAGCCAATCATATGATGATTACATTTTGGACTCATTGTATCATATTCTTGTATATATATTTCTTATATATAAAGACATTTCTTATGGTTATTGTACTTATGTGTATTGGTGCCAAATAACTTAGTATAATAACGTCCTTGAGTAGAAGGTTCTTATCTATATCAATCGATTAGTTGAATCGATAGTGAGATGATATAGAGAACACTACTCTTAATTATTCCTAGTCGAGTATTAACATTCAAGGACAATGTTAATGCATAGAGACTAGCATGTAGGTCAACATGATGACTTGATCTCACAAGTCATGGATATGAGATATCAAGTTGACACATGGGTATACATTAGAGAATGTATACTGAATGGCCCGCCATGAGAAAGTATCATGGATCGTTATATGAGTGTCATATACTTTCTCATGTGACTATTAGTATGACTATAGTCCTAGACCTGAAGTTACCATAGTTCCCTACATAAGGAGTTACGTACTTTGGCTTCGTCAAACGTCACCCGTAACTGGGTGGACTATAAAGGCGATTACTGGGTTTGTAACAAATTATGCGGAGGGATGTGAGTAACGTAGATGGGATCTATCCCTCCTATATGACGGGAGTGATATCTTCGTTCTTGATAGAGTAAGACCACTAAGTGCATGACCATGCCCAAATAAGGCAATATTAGATATTGAGCTTATTTGATTATAGTGAGTCTACTTGGAGATCAAGACATATAGATTGATTCGAGGATGACACGGTCTATGTCTCATGAAAGATCAATCTAGATATCGAGGATAGAAGGACGTTGTCACATATTGTGATGGTCACAATTATTAGTGACAATGGTGATGTTGGATCTCGACATTCTTGTAACTTGGGGAGCAATGATGTGTTGCTAGATACCTCTCATTGCTTATGTCATTAAATAGGTTTAAGGGCATTGCCAACGTTACAAGAACCTATAGGGTCACACACATAGAGCAATAGATGGAGAATAAGTCCATATGATGGACCGAGAGTAATGAAGTCAAAGTTTAACTTTGGCTAAATATGGAAAGTCCATAAAAGGCAAGTTTGACTTGACTCAAATTAGACAACTTGAGTTGGACTCGAGTTTGATCCAAGTGTTGGATGAATCTAATCATGGGAGAGTAATGAAGTCAAAGTTTGACTTTGGCTAAATATGGAAAGTCTATAAGAGGCAAGTTTGACTTGACTCAAGCCACATCACCTTGACTTGACCAAGTGATGACTTGGCATCATCATCAAGGCTAAGTAACCTCCCCATTTGAATTTTGAATTCAAATAGGGGATTACCAAAGGTGGTGGCCGGCCACTTAATGGCCAATAATGGCCATTAAATGGCCGGCCACTTAAACACACAAAAGGTTTTTTTTTGTGGGGGTGTGATTGATTCTTCTCCTTACTTGGTTTTTGTTTTGTTTGGCTCTCCCTCTCCTCTCATCTTGCCGAGACCCCAAGTAGTGCTAGCACACTTTTGGGCTCTCCTCTCCACTCTCTTGCTTGTGTGGATACTTCTAGAGGGTTGCTACTTTGCATCCTTGAGATCCGACACCAACCGAGGAGCGAGCGGGAATTGCGGGGCACGCATCGAAGGTAGTTTTCTCTTCTCTAATAGATCTAGGTTGTAGATCGGTTTTGAAGCATGTAAATGAGCACTCGTAAATTTTTGAAATGGTTTTCTTCGCTCGGATCCTTTCTATTGGGGCTTTCGGGGTTTTTGCGGCCCAAAAAATCCTACAGTGCTATCAGAGCCACGAGCGAAGCTTGTGCTCGTTTTGGTTTTTATTTTTTTTTGTATTAGATACAAAATTTAGATAATTTTATGCTTCTGTAATTTTTCTAAATTTTAGGATTTTTGAGTATTTTTCCTCGTAGAGGCAAAGCGACGAGTGCGAAGCACTTGTAGACTTTGCCACCGAGAAAAACTTCTCCGAAACGGCAAGTTTCGCCCAAATGGATTTTGGGACAGCGGGTAAAGGCGCTGTATAATCGCAAGAAGACACTCATGAAGGTTATTTCACGAGTAGGGGCGCTGCCCCTAACCCCGCAAGGGGCCTTGTCTCGCGATTACGCTCGAAACCCGCTTACCGGGACCGCCGCGGAGTTGTGACTCGAAAAATTCTAAAAATCAGTAGAAAAATTATATAAAATTTGTAAAATTACATAATTTTGAATTATGTACAGTAGTGTGATGGTCATGGCCCAAAACCCAATTTTTAATAAGATTAAAATTGTGTTGTAATTCATAATACGGCCTGCGCGCCGTTTTTGTACATGTGCGTGTTGTATTGTGTTTGCGACCTGCGTGTCGGCTTTTAATATTTTATTTCTGTTGTATTTCATATTTAGACTCGAATGTAACTCGAGTATAAAAATTTGTAATGTACAAAAATGAAGACGACGGAAATTTCGGAGAACTTGGACTCGGGAGAACTAGCCGACAACACCAAGACGGTCAAGAGGAAGCGCTTGGAGAAGCCGCTAGACCTAGGTTGACCATCGGATCCTCTCATTGGCTTGAGAGGGTCTTAGTAGGGCCATGACCAAGTCACTTATGTTTATTTTTATTATTGCTATGCTTGTGATGTATATGATGCATGATAATGTAGAATAGTAAAAATAAACTTAAGTGTATGAGATGCACAAGTAATGTGGGAACCACATTTTGATGTGCACTTAATACACATTTAGGATTAAATTAGATTTTATAAATGCCTAGATGTGATGCACATCCTCGATTAGATTAGATCTAAAATCGAATCAACTCGTAAACGCCTACCGGGTCCTGATACCCATCACTACCTCGATCATATGCGCTTGTCGATTCTGCCAAAGCAGAGCAACGCATTTAATCTTGGTAGGATGCGGAGGGACAACCTTGGTCCCGCCTATCACGGCTCGGGTTAGATCGAGCTCAATCAGATTGAGTAACTAGTTAACTCAATTGGATCGAGTAAAGCTATAGGCGTATTCCAATAGTTGGAAAGGGTAGGACAAAATCACCGTTTTAAATAGTCTTGAGCGATTTAGCCAAAGCTAACTCAAGATTATTCGTAAACGTTAAATCTTGATCCTATAAACAAGAGTTGCATAGAGATGTAATTGATAAATTAGTTATCTACCGATCATACTAAGTCTTGGGCGATTTAGCCAAAGCTAACTCAAGGCATAGTATGATGTGGATCTTGTCCCACATAAATTATAGTAAATTGGTACGGATCTAGTAGTGTGGTTTGACCACTCCAATGACTTGATTCCACCAAAATTCCTATAATTTAGTGGGAGCATCATTTAATTAAAGGCCTAATTAGATGATTACTAGAATATGATATTTATTCTCTGCATTTATCTGTTGAAGATTGCCATGTCTTCAAACGCGAATACTCTCTCTCTGCGATCTGTCCTTGAGAAGGACAAGCTCACTGGAGCTAATTTCCTGGACTGGTACAGGAACTTGAGGATAGTCCTCAAACAGGAACGTAAGCTGTACGTTCTAGAGCAAGCAGTTCCTGAAGCACCACCACCCTTATCCATCCGTAGCGTTAGAGATGCTCATCAGAAGCATCAAGACGACGCGTTAGACGTGTCGTGCCTAATGCTATGCTGCATGTCCTCTGAGCTTCAGAAGCAACACGAGAACATGAATGCTTACGATATGATTGGCCACCTCAAGCAATTATATCAAGGGCAGGCAAGGCATGAGCGGTTCGAAGTGACTCAGGCCCTCTTTTCATGCAAGATGAAAGAGGAAACCCCAGTAGGAACTCACGTACTCAAGATGATTGGGTACGTCGAGAACCTCGATATACTAGGGTTTCCCTTGGGCCAAGAGCTGGCTACCGACCTGATTCTGCAATCATTGCTGCCAGGTTACCGTCAATTCGTCATGAATTACAACATGAATGAATTAGACAAACCACTTCCCGAGATACTCAACATGTTAAGAACTGCTGAGCCTAATCTCACCAAGCCTAGTACCGTCCTGATGGTACAGAAGGGCAAAGGCAAGGGTAAGTGGAAGCCCAAAGGTAAGGGTAAGACCCAAACCAAGGGCAAAGCCAGCTCTGCAGCACTTAAACCCAAGGGTGGGGTGCAGAAGGATGCCACCTGTTTCCATTGCGGTGAGAAAGGGCATTGGAAAAGAAACTGCAAGATCTACCTGGAGGATCTTAAGAAGAAGAGAAGCGAGCCTTCTACTTCAGGTATATATGTTATAGAAGTCAACCTTTCTATTTCTACATCATGGGTATTAGATACTGGATGTGCTTCTCACATTTGTACCAATGTGCAGGGGCTGAGAAATAGCAGGGCATTGGCAAAGGGCGAGGTGGACCTACGAGTAGGCAATGGAGCACGAGTTGCTGCTGTTGCTGTAGGAACTTATTTCTATCTCTGCCCTCTGGGCTTGTACTGGAACTAGATGATTGTTGTTATGTACCTGCACTTACTAAGAACATAATTCTGTTTCTTGTCTAGACAAGAAAGGCTTCTCATTTATAATTAAGAACAAATATTGTTCAGTCTATTTAAATGAAATGTTCTATTGTAGTGCAGATCTTATCAACGGACTCTACATTCTAGACTTAGAACGCCCTATCTATAATGTAAGTACCAAGAGGTTGAGATCAAATGAGTTGAACCCAACCTATCTCTGGCACTGTCGCTTAGGCCACATAAATGAGAGTCGCTTGTCCCAGCTCCATAAGGATGGATTGCTGGATTCATTTGATTTTGAATCATATGAGACATGCGAGTCATGCCTTCTAGGCAAGATGACTAAGACTCCCTTTAGTGGACATAGCGAGAGGGCAACAGATTTGTTAGGACTCATACATTCTGATGTATGTGGCCCTTTCAATGTTGCTGCTCGAGGTGGTTATAGATACTTCATCACATTTACTGATGATTTCAGTAGATATGGTTATGTGTACTTGATACACATAAGTCCGAGTCCTTTGAAAAGTTCAAAGAATTCAGAAATAAAGTACAAAACCAACTCGGCAAGAGTATTAAAAT
>JAGFNQ010006670.1:0-42225 GCA_024364735.1 Boesenbergia rotunda
TTTTGCGAAAAAACTTTGTCATGATCTCAATTTTGGAAAATTTTCCAATTATGGAAACTTCCAATTATGGTAAATTTCCGATTTAGGAATTCAAAGTTTGGAAATCATCATGAAATTTCACAAACTTTTGAAATATCCCTGTTTCTGAAATTTTATGATAATTGTGAAAACTTTCCATTTTGGAAATTTCCTATTTTGGAAATTTTCAATTTGGAAAAACGTAAGTTTTCTTTGTACCAGAAACTTACAATTATTCTGAAAACCTTTTATTTTGGAAACTTTCATTTATGAAAGCTCGCAATTTTGAGCACTTTCTTTCAAGAAAGTCTAGACAAATTATGGAATATTAATTGGTATTTAAATTCATAATTGAAATTAAATTATTTACAAAATTCTTTATTTTGGATTGAGCCTCGGGGAGCCGTCCAATTTAAAGTTAGTTGTTATAATTAAATTTTCTAAATTGAATTTAAAATGTTTAATTTGGATTGAGCCTCGGGAGCCGTCCAAATTATATTATCAATAAATTCTTATTTTGGATTGAGCCTCGGGGAGCCGTCCAAATTAAGTTATTGATATTAATTTTCCATAAATAAAATATGTGATCAAATCTTGGAAATTTTGAGGTGATTCTCAAACGATAATTTCCTTATTTGATTTATGAGGTGATGCTCTTACATATTATTGTCTCCAAAATTAATTAGAAAAATTGTTTCCTATAGAGTATATTTCCTTAAATAAGATTTTAATGAAAATAATTTGTGGTTGAATTAAGGGAATCTGTCTCTTAATTTAATAAGATTTGATTTAGAGAAATCAAAGTCTTAAACATATTATTTCCGAAATAGATTATGATAATTCAGGAAATTGTTTCCCAAAATAATTCCTTGAATAAAGTATGAAATTAAAATTAGGAAATCCGGTTCCTAATTCAATTAATGAGACTTGATAAATTAAGTCACATACATACTTTATTAAGGAAATCGTTAGAACATAACATAATTATATGTCATGAATGTGCATAAAAGAAAAGGATAAGACCTAAAACCCCTTACAAAATATTAAGGCCAACACCTTCCATTAATATGGTTAGAACCGGAGTTTTGTTTCTCGTTTAGGTTGATGGACACATCCATGCCCAGCTTGAACCTCAACATGTTCAAACCATGGAATTAGTTTATGATTAATATAGTTGGAGTCAGAGGTCAATCCTTAGTTTTGGTTGTTGGACACATCCAAGCCTGACTAAACGGTTGAATGAGCTCCAACCATATTAAAACTATTTCTTGATTAATGGGTCAGCCTTAAGCTTGGAGCATCGATTTGTTGTGCCACAACCAAGGTCGATGTAAAGAGAGGTGCAGTTGGGTGCTATGTATATTGTTGCATACTTGTTAATAGTTAACAACCCAATGATTTATGCAAACATTCAATTAGTTGATAGATAATGGATAGTTACATATGTATAATATGTAATCGGTATAATTACCTACCTTCATAGCTAAGAATAACTTGATGGACTCTAGCCATGGTTGTTCTTATCTATGGTTGGATATCAACCTATTTGGAGATGTTCCTACGATCTCCGAATTGATAAAAAGGGTTATTCAATTCGAAAAAATAAATAGATTTAATTAATGTATATTGATGCATTCTTTATCATTCTCATCACATAACTCAATTTGTATTTCTAGGATAATCACCTGATCATGTCTTCTCTGAATTTGCGTTCCATTTTGGACACCAATAAGTTAACTAAGGCCAAAAGGATTGAAAAGGCACCAAAAGGCACTTGCCATCACTGCGGCAAGGAGGGCCACTGGCGAAGAAACTGCAAGGTTTATCTTGAGTCCTTGAAGAAGAAGGCATCCGATGCCCCATCCTCTTCAGGCATCTTCATTATTGAATGTCACTCTATTTCCTCGTACACCTGGGTACTTGATACTGGGTGTAACTCACATATGTGTAATGATATACACGGGCTAAGGAATAGAAGAAGACTCGTCAAGGGAGAAGCGAATATGCGAGTTGGAAATGGAGCAAAGATTGCTGCTATTGCCATCGGAACATATTTGCTAAAGCTCCCTACTGGACTTGTCTTAGAATTGGATAATTGTTATTGTGTTCCTTCGTTAATAAAGAATATTGTATCTATTTCATGCTTGAATGAAAAGGGTTACAATTTAACTTTTAGTAACAATTGCTGTTACATAACTTTAAATGGTGTTCTTTATGGGACCGAAACTTTATGCAATGGTATCTACACGTTAGATTTATCCGGTGACGTTTTCAATATCGAAGTTAGCAACAAACGTGCTCGAATAGATAATCAAATAGACTCCTATATGTGGCATTGTCGTCTTGGCCATGTAAGCAAGAAACGCATGACCAAATTACACCGATGTGGAATTCTGGAATTATTTGAACCTGGTTCATTTGATACATGCGAATCATGCTTAAAAGGCAAGATGACCAAATTACCCTTTTCCGAAAAAGGTAAACCAGTGGGAGAATTGCTTGGTCTAATACATACTGATGTATGTGGACCAATGTCAACTCTTGCACAAGGAGGCTATAGCTACTTCATTACCTTTATCGATGATCACTCAGTATTCGGGTATGTGTTCTTAATGAAACACAAATCTGAAGCTTTTGAGAAATTCAAGGAGTTCAGAAGTGAAGTAGAGAAACAGCTTGGCAAAAGTATTAAGATACTTCGATCCGATCGGGGTGGTGAATACTTAAGTCAAGAGTTTCAAGATTATCTTAGGAATAATGGGATATTGTCTCAATGAACTCCGCCATATACACCACAGCATAATGGTGTATCTGAGAGGCGTAACCGAACCTTGATGGACATGGTTAGATCTATGATGAATCATGCAACTCTTCCAAAATCCTTTTGGGGCTATGCGCTTAAGACAGCTGTTTACTTACTAAACAGAGTCCCGACCAAGGTAGTCTCTACTACTCTATATGAGACGTGGAATAGTAAGAAACCTCATTTATCTCACCTAAAGATATGGGGTTGTCCTGCTTATGTAAAGCGGACTATATCAGACAAATTGGATGCTAAGTCTGATAAATGTCTATTTATTGGATACCCTAAGGAAACGAAGGGTTACCAATTCTATCATCCAAAAGGTGTTTGTTTCAAGGCATGTTGTATTTCTAGAAAAAGAATTTCTTTTACAAGAAAACAGTGGGAGTAGCATTAAACTTGAAGAAGTTCAAGAAACTTCAATAGACATTACAGAGACACCTAGTCTAGACCCACAACCAATAACTCATAATGATGAGCTATCAGTTGAACCTAAAACAACACCACTTCTTCGTAGGTCTGATAGGACACGCAATATTCTAGAGAGATACGGATTTCTCATAAGTGAATCGAACCACGTGTTATTCATTAATGATGACGAACCTATCAGTTATGAAGATGTTCTAAAAAATTCAGAAAGGGATAAATGGCTTGAAGCCATGAAGTCAAAAATGGATTCCATGTACAAAAATCAAGTATGGGACTTGGTTAACCCACCTGAAGGGATTAAGTCCATAGGGTGCAAGTGGGTTTTCAAGAAGAAAACCGACATGGAAGGTAATGTTGTTACCTTTAAGGCTAGATTAAGTGGCAAAAGGATATCGTCAGAAACAAGGAATTGATTATGACGAAACATATTCGCCAGTAGCTATGCTTAAATCCATTCGGATGCTCCTAGTCATAGCAGCTCATTATGATTATGAGATATGGCAAATGGATGTGAAAACAGCTTTCCTTAATGGAAACCTGCTTGAGGATGTATACATGGTACAACCTGAAGGTTTCACATCGGTTAATAAAACCAAAGTATGCAAGCTTCGACGATCCATATATGGACTAAAGCAAGCATCCAGGAGCTGGAACATCCATTTTGATGAGACAATCAAAGAGTTTGATTTCTCTCAAAATCCTGACGAACCTTGTGTGTACAAGAAGGTTAGTGGGAGTGCAGTCGTATTCCTAGTGTTATATGTCGATGACATATTACTTATAGGAAATGATATATCAGTCTTACAGTCAGTTAAAATTCGGTTGTCCAAAACTTTCTCCATGAGAGACCTGGGAGAAGCAACCTATATCCTTGGGATTAGAATCTATAGAGATAGATCAAAGCGGTTGCTTGGTCTTTCGTAGTCTACATATATAGACAGAGTGCTAGAAAGGTTTAGCATGTCGGAATCCAAGAAAAGTTACCTTCCCATCAGGCATGGGATCAACCTTTCGAAGTCTATGTGTCCGCGCACAGAAGACAAGAGGATTTGCATGAATAAGATTCCTTATGCATCCGCGATAGGATCTATCATGTATGCTATGTTATGTACTAGGCCCGATGTATCGTATGCTCTGAGCGTCACAAGAAGATACCAGTCTGATCCAGGAATGGATCATTGGGCGGCTGTCAAGACAATCCTCAAGTACTTGAGAAGAACTAAGGATGTGTTCCTAATATATGGAGAAGGTGATATGATAATACGTGGGTATACAGATGCCAGTTTCCAGACAGATAAGGATGACTCCAAATCTCAGTCCGGATACGTATTTATTTTGAATGGAGGTGCAATAAGTTAGAAGATTCCAAACAAGACACCGTAGCGGATTCTACCACGGAAGCGAAATATATTGCAGCTTCGGAAGTAGTCTAGATCAAGAAGTTTGTCTCAGAACTTGGTGTGGTTCCAACCATTGATGAAGCAATACCGGTTTATTGCGACAACAATGGATCTATTGCACAAGCGAAGGAACCAAGGTCTCATCAGCGATCCAAACATGTGCTTCGCCGCTATCATCTGATCAGAGAGATTATAAGTAGGAATGATATACAAATTGAGAAAATTCCCAATGAAAGGAATTTAGCGGATCCTTTAACTAAGGCCTTGCCTCAAAGCAAGTTTGAGGGTCATGTTAGAGCCTGTGGTATTGGATACCGTAGCGATTGGCATTAGGCCAAGTGGGAGTTTGTTAGTGATATGAGAAAAATGTCCTAAGGCAATCGCCTTATGATTGTAATCATTTATTTTAATAAATGAATATTCACTATTTGAGTATACATGTTTATGTATTTGATTGAGATCTTAAACTCATTTACTGAATGTCCGCAATACAATTCACAGCATGAGAGAATTTGTGATGAATTCACAACTAGTGATTATCTCTTCATGTGCAATTGCGAAGTATTAAAATTGTCCCTAGTCGATGAATTGATAAATACGGACACTATCAATTCTATTGAGACTAGCATGGGTTATTCTCTAATCAGCTGATTCTCACTGGCTGGTGACATTGGGATGTCCGGAGATAAATATGAATGCTAGTTAAGGGAACTAGTTCATTGGAGTGACTGGCTGTAAAACTTCATATGGTAGTCTACATATAGATATGTCAATGAAGTTCTTACTGCAGCTTAAGTGCGATGTTCCTTTGACTTGCGGTGTTCAAGTCATCTTGGTCATGGAGACTTATACTTTGACATCTTAAGCAAGCATCTCCAAGGAGGTGTGGACCCAAGATGATTGGGTATAAGCTGAAGTGCCCGAAGATGTTTAAACAGCCTACAAAGGATTCACCACTCCTTGCGAGGAGATGTATACCCAAGGCCTATCGTCGGATTGTTACTCGAAGCCTCTGGCCAGAGCATGACATGTTCAGAGTATGAATCTCTTAAATACATGAGAGTAATTAGAATCCGTAGGATGAGAAAATGTTACTTGGGCTAGGTGTGACGTAGTCAGCCTAGTGGGGACTGACACACATAGACCATGTCCTAAACCAAGTGGGTATAAGATGGTGAAGGGAATGGGGCACGATTCATTATAGCTGCTGAAGGGTTTCAGAATTGTTTCTGAGGTCAACCGTTGATCTTTCGATTAATTGGGGATCATGATGTACTACCAGGTACCACTCATGATCGTTCTATAATTGATTAATTATAGACGACCAACATAAATCGAAAGCCTATTTAGTCACACGCACTACGAGTAATCCGAGAGATTTAAAACGAGTTGAAAATTGGATTTTCCAATCAAGAGAGATTAGGTTTGGTTAAGCCAAACGATAAGTCGAATCTGAATTTTTCAGAGACACATCGGAAGCGTAAAATGGCTAAGTCTTTTGAAGACTTAATAGATGAATTAAATAAGTTTAATTCATTGGGGTGTGCCTTGGATGGGTCGGCCAAAGAGGGTCTCCATCCTCTTTGCTTGACCAGCCACAACAACGGGAGAGAACCAAGTTTTTGGTTCAATTTATAAAATAAACCAAGCATGGTTTGTTTTATAAAATTATGGATGATATAAATTTTTATATAATAAACCAAGGTTTGGTTTATTTTTCATGGAAATTAAAATGAACCATGGATTGGTTTATTTTATTTTATAAAATCAATCATGGATTGATTTACCATGATAAGAAAATTTATTCCATAAGAAAAAAGGAGACTTGGTCGGTTTTTATGATGAATTAAAATATGATAAAACTTGGCATGATGGAATAAGTCATAGAAAATTTATTCCATAAGAAAAAAGAGACTTGGCGGTTGAGAGGCCACTATATAAAGGACCTAAGGCAAGGCTTGGAAATCAATCGAAGTATTCTTGCCTGGGCTCTCTCCCTCTCCTCCCTTCTTTCTCTTGGCTGGCCATAAGGCTCTTCTCCCTTCTTCTTGCCGTGAGCACAAGGAGAAGCACCGAGGCGACAAAGTTCTTCTATTGGGATGATCTTCCTCTCCGACCATTATCACCTTGGGATTGGGCGCAAGTCATCTTCCTCCTTCTCGCCGGAATTGTGATTCCGGCCAACCTTGGTAGTGAGTTCTTCCGATGTGATTACTTCTCTCTTGCTTTTTCTTGTCACGTTCTCAGAGAATCTAGTAGTTCTCGAGAACACGAAACTCGTGGCTTTGCGAAGTCATCCCGAAGATACTCGGCGTGGACGCGAATAGAGGCGGAGCTTCCGAGGGACGCTTATGGTTGGATCTCGTCCCTTCCTTCGAGTTACGCGAGGTAATACGTAAATTAGTTTACGTTTCTGCAAAATTTTAAATATATGATCATGTCTACACAAGATAAAGTTGCATGCTTAGATGTGTGGTTAAATAATTTGGGAAATTATTTATGCTAAACCTTCCGTTGCACGTAATTAATTTTAAAATTACGAACTCGCATCTATGTCAACATGCACCCGGACCCAACAAGTTGACTGTCCACCAGAACCTGATATTGAAGTGGAGCATTTACATGACCAGGAGGAGGCCATGGATACATCTACTCTTGTAGAACCTCCAAGTATTCTTCAGCATGATCAGGTAAGTATTTCTCCTATTTCTTTAGAAAAATTCATTGAGGTACCTATTATTGGTTGTGATGAATCTCTTGATACATCTTATGCTGAAATTGATTGTGAAAAACCCATGGAGGCACCTAAAATTGATTTAGTTGAATGTGAAGATGTTGTGATACATCTTATGTGGATACTAATTGTGAAAAATTCATAGAGACACCCTAGATTGATTGTATTGGTTGTGATACATTTCTTGATACATCTTGTGTAGATGTTGTTTGTGAAAAATTCATGGAGGAACCTAGGGTTGATTTTGTTCATTGTGATGAATTTATTGACATATCTTCTGTAGAAATTGATTGTGAACAACTCATAAAGGTACCTGAAATTGAATTTGTTGAATGTGAAGAAATTCTTGATACATCCTATGCTGAGATTGATTGTGAAAATCTAATAGAGGTACTTAGGGTTGATTTTGTTGGTTATGATTCATTACTTGATACACCCTATGTAGAGACTGAGGTTAATTGTTTAGAAAAATTCATAGAGGCCCCAGATTGATTTCATTGGCTATGATGCAATTCTTGATAAATCATATGTGGATAATAATTGTGAAAAACTCATGGAGGTACCTAAGATAGATTTTATTGGATGTGATGCATTTTTGGATACATTTTATATAGAAACTAATGGTATCTCATTTCTTTCTTACCCTGCATGTGTGAGGGAGGTATTGCATGGTTTTGCAGGGTCACGTAGGCTTCTGGAGTGGGTGCTCCATCTAAACAGACTCCAGCCTCCTGGAAGGACTTCCGAAAAGCATCAAGAGGGAGGAGTTGATCTCACTTTGATTCATAGCACTCCACTTCTAAAATGGATTTTGTACCTTAATAGCCTTCGGCCACCTGAACATATTTATGTGAAGTTGAAGTGTGGGGGAGCAATGCACCATGACATGGATCACATGAAAAATGCTCTCTCGACCACCCATACTCCTCCACTACCTGAATGGAGGTTATTTCTTGATCGCCTCCGATCGCCAGAAATAAAGGGGAGTTTGTTCCTTCTTGCATTTTATTTCATTGCATGTTTCATTTTTATGTTTTCAAGCAGTAATTTTCCTTTTAAAATGAGTTCTTGCAAATAAATGTTTGGGTAGTATAGAGAAAATAAAGATTCATTGTAGATACCATATTAGTCTTCTTGGTACTTTGTTTCTTGCATGACTAGGAATAAAGGTATCCATCTAGATTTTCTTATATCATTTTAGAGTCCTTTGGAAGAAAATTAAATTTGGTTATTGAAACTTAGGATTTGAGCCAATGGATGAATTTCTTGGATGCTTGAGTACTACTTGGTTATGGACTCTATATTGATAATTTGAGATGAATTCTTTTTACCTAGTAAGGATTTGGCCTAATTTTTGAGATACACACATGTGATTGTACTCTAGAACTTGCTTAGGTTTTTTCAAAACCATATTTCTATGATTGGACCACATTTATAGAGGTGAAACACTTAGTGTACCTTTTTCATATAAACTCTTGCAACATTGCTTGTTGATCTTCTTTCTATTCTATTTTCCTTCTCCATTTTTCTGTTCATAACTATTTCTCTCGATGGACTTGGTTACTTAAGATTTTTCTTGATGTTACTTTGCCCGAGACGGACAAAAGTTTAAGTATGGGGGAGGTGGTTAGAGCTTTGAAAGAAATGGTGGTAAGAAGTGGTAATTTGGAAAATTTTGGAAGTTTTCTTTTTGTTGAATCATAGTGGGAATCGATTTTGATGGATTTTAAGAGACGAAGAGTATGAGGGATGCAATGCAAAAACAGAAAGAAAAAAAAAAGAGAAAAGAAAATGAAGAAGTGTGCCAATGTGATGGAGTGGTGTATCAAAGGTGAGTTGTGAGAATTGGGAAGTAAAGATCACTTTTGGAGCAATTTGATTTCTGAATGTTGTTTGGTGTTTCAACTCTATGAGGCTAATTTAGAAAGGAATGGGAGCTTGCCAAGGTTAGCAACTAGTGATACTTTTCAAGTTTACCAAAAGCTTTCATTTAGACATGGAATTGGCAAGTGGAATTATCTTCAAATTCAAATCATTGCCAGAACTGAAGTGGAGATGAAGGAGTAGGATCTGGTTGATGGAGGTAATTGAAACTGAAGAAAGAAAAGAAAAAAAATGCAGCTACACAAAACAGAAATCAGAGAAAAAAAAGAAAAAAAAGCAAAAGAAAAAAAAAAGACAAAGGAAAACATGAAGGTTTAAAAGATGGATAGATTTCTGAACTTGAAGTTGGAAACAAGGAGCTCATTGAAATCAAGAGTTAGCCATTGATCAGAAGAAGAGAAATCTAGACAAAAGACAGTTTCAGATTCTGCAGTTTGGCTACTGATCAGCCACTGATCGGTCACCAGTCCGATCAGGGAGGAGCAGTCCGATCTCCAGATCGATCAGGCATAGTCTGATCGGTCTCTGGACCGATCAGTGGAGCTGGCACATTACAGAATATGGAATTCAGTAAAGTTCTTCATCCAAATCAGCTGATACCTACCCACTTTAGCTTTGACACCATTGAGAGGACTATACAAGAAGGCAAAGTGCATTAGGGAACAATTTTGAGTATCCAAGTCTTCCATTTTTCTTACTTTCCATATTTTCTAATCATGCTATATCTCTTGTCCATATCTTTCTTTATCATATCATAGTTCTTTATTTCCTTTCTTATGATTCTTTGGTATCAAAATTCATGGAACTTCTCCTTTATTATATTCATTTCATATTTCTTTAATTTGTTCTAATAAACTTTTGTAGATGTGGATCCAAATCAAGAATGATGGTGGAGAGTAGATAATAAGCAAGCCTATGGTAGTGCAAGAACCATGTTATGTTTGAGTGAGCTCCACCTTAATCAAAATGTAGAATTTAGGAAGAGAGCCACCAACATTTGCCTTGAGAGGATTTGAGTGTTTAATTCATCTCAATGAGTCATGATGGATGAAGTATGCTAAGTTGTTGATTTAAGGACAAGATACTAGTCCATTGAGCTTAGATTTTTGAGAATTGACAACCCTAGGTAATTTCCTTTCAATTGCTTCTAATTATGATTGAGACTAATCTAGGAGGATACATCTTAGGTTAACTAGTTGGCTTGTGCGAGACGCAAGAGTAAGTGTGGGGGAGTTGATAACTACCATTTTGTTGATATATTTAGGCTCTAAAATCCATGTTTTGATCCACTTTTATATGCTTAAGTTTGCATTTACATTAGGTTTCATGTATTTCCTCTATTTTGGCTTTTAATTCAAATCTTTGTATATTTGAGATATTTTGGCACTAAATTGTGAATGTAATTTTGTAGGCTTCAAATGACCATGGACCTAGATCAGATTGGACCAAACTTGAGCCAGAATTGGATCCGGATCAAGGTGATCAAGCATCAGATTAATATGGGTCGTCCATTCAAGAGAACGGCTAGATCTGAGCCATTTATGAGTTTCTGATCAATCCAAGTTCAGGATAGGGCTAATCATGACCCTAGATCAAGATCTGAAAGTTTGAACCCAATCGGAGCACATCTAACCGTCGGATCAAGCTTAAAGGAGTTTCAACCGTCCAAGTAAGAGAAGGGAAGATCTGAGCCATCCGCCACAGATCTGGGTGATCCGAGCTAAGGACAGGTAGATCAAGACTATTGATCAGGATCTGGGGAGTTTGGTTCAGATCGGAGAAGATCCGATCGTTGGATGAGATCGGAGCAATCACAGTCGTTCAAATTTAAATGGATGCTTTAAATCAGGAATTCCTCCATCGCGCTCGGTGTGGTCGCGAGGTCGCGTAGCAGCAGAGTTCTTCAGATCGTAGAGTAGATTTCTTCCCAGTTCGTCGTTTCCTTTGCAATTTTCTTCTTAGATCGTGCGACCAACACATCATAATCGTTTCTTCTCAAGATTTCAGATCAAGGAGGTAAGTTTTTCTGTTTAGATTGCAAATCAAATCTCGCAACTGAAGGTGTTTCGGTGAGGGTTTCGTCGAAGCTTGTTTTCACTGATCAATCCATTGTCGATCGCTGGATCTCATCTTCCAGATCTGTTGAAGCGCTGAGAGGGGTTCTCGAAGTGTTTCGATGGTTTCTGAGTCGATCACCATCCAACCGGTTGAGAAGGAATAGCTTGGTGGAAGCGTCTCAGCTACTGACCGGTGCGGTGATCGGACAGACGGTTCTCTGATCGGTCCCGTGACCGATCAGAAGAGAACCTGATCGGTCGGTTGACCGATCAGGAAGGGCAGAACAGAGCAGCTGAGCAAAGAAGTCTTCCTTCGTTGGTTTTTGAGCTAGGGGGTTCATAGCTCAACCTTCGTGTGACGACGAAGGGAAGTTTTGGATATGAAATTGACTTGATGTTCTAATTAGGATTATTTTGGTTTTAAACATGCATTTCTTTAAGTTGTTCAAGTTGTTTCCATTACACTTCAAGCCAAGTGCTTAAGCATTGTTTTGATTTAGTTTCTACTAGCGTGCAATTAGTTTCCTGCAATTTACTCTCTGCAATTAGTTCTTTAAGTTTCAAGTGCGTCGTTTGAATTTAATTGCTCAATTGTCAATTAGGTTAAGTTCAGTTCTTGTAATTTCCCAATTCGTTCCGTACTTTAGTTAAGCTCATTTTATTCTATTTCGTATTGTTGCTGTCATTTCCTTATCACAAAAACCCTCATTTTATCTAGAAAACCCAAAACATCAAACCACAAATAAACCTGCAAGCTCGAGTTAAACATTCATTCAACTAGTCCTTGGAAAAATACGACCTGAGGCCCCTCTACTACATTTTAACTTTGTTAGCCAAAGGGTTTTCAGTTTTATAAATATCTAAATTTGAGTGCTCATCGTGACACTAGTATTGGGCACCATTAATCAGCAAGCAGGATCTGCTCCTTAATAAGCTCTACAACATTGAGATGCAAGATGGCGAAATCGCTGCACAACTTCATGCACATATTCAAGAGCTGATGAACGATCTTCACGCCATTGGCCATAAGGTAGAAAATCGGGACTTGATAAGGTATGCCTATAAATCCTTCCCCAGAACCAGTTTGTGGGCCTCTATGGTAGATGCTTACAAGTTTTCGAGGAATCTTTCAAATATTAAAATAGATGAGCTATTTTCAAAACTTGAATTACATGAGAAAACTAACTCTACACAGGTCAAGAAAGGTATTGCTTTTATTGCAGGTAAAGTTGCAGGAAAACTAAAAAAGAAAAAATCACAATCGATACCCGAGTCTAATTCCGACTCGGAATCTAACGAAGACAGAATCAACTATCCCGAGCTAGTCAAAATAGCTCAGAACTATTACAAGATGAACACAGGTCAGAGAAAGAAGAAGAAGATGGTTCAATCAAAGGATGATCCAATTGAACCAAGCACGAGTCAAAAGGGCAAGACAGACATCACCTGTTATGGGTGTAACAAGAAGAGCCACTTTAATCTGAGTGTCCCAACATAAGGGAGGCCAAGAAGTCACAGAGAAAGATAGCGCTCCAAGCTACGTGGGACGAATTATCTTCGGAGGACAAAGAAGAAGTACCTCAATCCAACCTCCTTATGCTGACAACATCAGAAGAACTCGACACCGAGTCTGAAGTAGAACCAGAAGAAAGCTACCCAACCAGAACACTATCAATGTCAGAAGACTGCCAAATCACTGTAAGAGATTTTCCTAAATTTGATTTATATGACATAATTTCTTATCTATTACATAAGTTGGCCAAAGCCAACGTCCGAGTTGAGTCCCTCCAATAGGAGTTAAAAGCCCTTAAGGAGGAGGCCAACTCAAGCTCCTTAACTGAGACCGTTCAGGAAGGAAGCTCAACTCAAGTTCAACAATATGAGGAAGAGAATTCCTCCCTGAAAACTTAGGTAAAGGAGCTTAGAGTTGCCCTAGAGTGGTTTACTTCGGGTATCATGAATCTTGATATGATTTTTGAAAAATAGAAAGTTGTTCGCAACCGATCCAGACTTGGCTACAGAACCAACTCACGGTATAGATCTTATTTGTTGATGCCGGAAGCATCAGATCAAACCTGATTTTGATAATGGCAAAGGATTCAAAGTTAAGTTTGTGTTGTGATCTAATGGATTTGCTAAGTGTGCAGGGAAGTCCTAGTTTACCTAGGCATGAAGTCTTGACCTGCAAGGTTGAGCACGAAGTCTTGGCTGAGAATTGGGCACCGAAGACCTGATTGAGGGTTGGGCACGAAGTCCTGGTCGAGGATTGGGTACGAAGACCTGATCCGGAAGATCGAGCAGAAGACTTAGCCAAATGAAGACTACGGACAGACATAGAGACAGATCAAGATACGAACGTCTCGAGATCTGGGAGTTTCGGAGGCAAAGCGAAAGTCCAACCGGAGGTGCCGGTTGACAAAAGGTAACTGTTCCAGAGTGGAGTAGGTGACGACGCATTCCCCGAAAGAGGGAACAATAGGAGTCCGTTCGACCTAGGATTTCATTTAAAATCCAAAGTCAGGACCAGATAGCTCTAGCTGTCATATAATCATGCATTTAATATATATTATTGTTATCCTGGACTAACCCTGATTGCAGGCTAAGAAGATCAGTTGGCCACATTGGGGGCGCCTGAGAGGACTCAGGCGCCCGAGGAGCCCAGGCGCCCGAGAGGTCTCAAGCGCCCCAGGTCAGTTTACTCAGTTCTGGCAAAGCTGAGTTGGCGATAGCTGATTGGATTCGCTAGATTAGCACTCAGGCACCCTAGTGGTCTCAGGCGCCTGAGAGTAGATAAGGTTTGGCTGAGTCAGAGGATAACGACGCGGTTGGATAGCTAATATGGAGGGTGCCCCCATGAACACTTGAGGACCCGAGTAGCAGTATATAAGGGGTTTCACCCCCTTGGTTCCAAAATCAATTTCAAGCACTCAAAAACACTGCAATAAAGCTTTCATGCACAAGTTATCCATGCCAAAGAAGTCTAAGATCGACGATACACTGCTTCTACGCTTATTCAACTTCTTCCTTCTTTAGCAAGTGTCGTTGGTATGCAATTTTAGTCTTATTTTCTGTACTTCATCTTCATATTTGTAACTCAGTTTTGAGAATTATAGAATTGCCTAATGAAAATGGTCAAGGGTCGCGGATGTTAGAGTAGGATCCGTCACAGACTCCGAACCAAGTAAAATAAACTGTATTAGCAGTGTTTTAACTTGCGAGTTTCTTTATTTCCGCTGACTTTCTCTCGATATTAATCCAGAAAAATTAGTAATCGATATTCACCCCACTCCCCTCTATCGATCACATCAATCCCACATTATTATTCTATGTTGAATCATTCTAGCACCCGAGTCCAAGCATGGGTCCCTAAGCTAAGCTTGACTAATCAAGTAGGATCAAATCACTATTGGATCCCCAAGGATAAAATTCATATCCTAGATAGTTCATATCAAGGCTTTAGTCCATGGGGAGACAATAGAAAAACCATTTTTATAATTAGATGATTTCCTTGCATGCTTTTTATTTCTTGCTTGATGATTGTTTAGTTTTTTTTTTTGAATTGCTATACTTAGGAATATAAATGGTTAGATAAGGACCTGATTTGATTGAAACTTGCACAACTTAGTATTAGAGTGGGATGAGATGATAGTATGTTAGGGAAGTCTGTCTAAGGAGTCAGGTAGGGTAAGGCGTACCCTATATGGTCTTTTTAGCCTGGTAGAACTAGCCGAAGCTACCTCGCCACATCCTTGACTAGTTAGACCAATGTTTCTCAAAGAGTAACTTGAAAATAAAATTTCTTTAAAAGGATTTGTCAAAGAAAGGGTCGTTGCTCCGATAACCAAGAAGGCCCATGTGCTTCACCAAGACCTGGAAGTCAATTATTGAATTTACTTACAATTTACTACTTGTTAAACTTGAATCTAACTCAAGATTCAATCAAATCATAGTTTTTAACTTAAATTCAAAGATAAAATTTGATACATCTCACAAAACAGATAAGGGTACCCTATTTTATCACTTAGAATTGGGTGAGATGCTTAGGGCCTAAAAGATTCCAACCAACAACACATCTAATAAATTTAAAATTCAACTTAATTTAATTTTTCAAAACTCAACTTAAATTCAATTTTTTGAGATTTAAACTCAACTTAAACTTAATTTTTTTTTCAAAATTTAATTCTCAACTTAAATTTAATTTTTTAAAATTCAAAACTCAATTTAAATTTAATTTTTTGAGATTTAAACTCAACTTAAACTTAAATGTTTTTCAAAATTTAATACTCAACTTAAATTTAATTTTTCAAAATTTAAAAATTAATTTAAAATTAATTTTTTGAGATTTAAACTCAACTTAAACTTATTTTTTTTTTCAAAATTTAAACTCAACAAATTTTTTCAAAATTAAAACGTAACTTAATTTAAAATTCAAACTTAATTTTTCAAAAATTTAAAACTTAATTTCAAAATTTAACTTATTTTTTTATTTTTTTTTAAACCTAACTTAAGGTTTTCAAAATTCAAACTCAATTTAAAAATCTAACTTAAGTTTTTTAAAATTCAAATTCAACCTTAGCATAATTTTCAAATCCAGCTAATCAAATCAAACTTATTAAGCTAAAATCTGTCTCACATTTATATCTATAGGAATAACATGATTGATAACTTGGATTGGGTGAGACAGACTAGGCAGTGAAACTCAAGTCATCTATCCTTATATTTCTACAAAAATGGATCCAAATCAGGACACTTTATGTGTAGGAACATAAAGATTTGAATAAGGAGATGTTGGATAGTGGGGGCTCCAGATATATGACTGGAGACAAATTGAAGTTCACCAAAATTAAGTATAAGAATCTAGGTTCAGTTGTATTTGGCAACAATGTCACACTTAAGTTAATTGGTTCAGGTAATATTGAACTAAATTCAGATTTTATTATTAAAAAGGTGCTACTGGTTGATCAATTTAAATTTAACTTACTTTTGCATTAGCTAACTTAGTGATATTGGTTATGTAGTTACTTTTTCTAATTCAAACTATCTTATTAGAAATATACAAGACCTAGAAGTAACCCTTAAGGGAATTAGGAAAAATAATATTAATGTTATTAACCTACCATCCTCACTTAAATATTTTCTAACCCAACAAAAAGAAACTAACTTATGGCATACAAGACTAGGTCACACCCACATAAAATTAATTTCTAAACTAAGTTAAAATGGACTGGTTAAGAGTATCCCTAAACTTAGAAATTTTGAAAATTCAATTTGTAAACCATTTCAACAAGGCAAACAAATAAAGTCAACTAACAAACCTGTACAATCAGACTTAACCCAATCTACATTTGAGCTGCTACACCTAGACTTATTTGATTCTCATGGAGCCAAGACATTAAGCGGAAATCGATACTGCTTAGTAATTATTGATGATTATTTTAAATTCATCTGGGTTAAGTTTTTGAAAATCAAAGATGAAACTTTTGAAATATTTAACACTTTATGTAAAGTACTTGAAAATGATAAAGATACTAAAATAAAAAGAATTAGAAGTGACCATTGGGGGGCGGGGGGATTTGAACATCTAAAGTTTTATGAATTTTGCAAAATTAATGGATATATCCATAAATTCTCTTGCCCTAGAACCCCCAACAAAAAGGAATAGTTGAAAGAAAGAATAGGACCCTTCAAGAAGCTACTAGGACTATCCTTAACGAATATAATCTATCTAATCAATTTTGGGTAGAAGCAAAAAAATATAGCTTGTTATATCGTAAATAGGGTCCTAATAAATACAAGATATAATAAAACACCATATGAAATGTATTATCACAGACTACCTAATTTATACTACTTAAGAGTCTTTGGTGTAAGATACATATATTAACAGTAAGGACTACTTAGGTAAATTTCAATTAAAATCAACCTCAGGAATCTTTGTAGGATATTCAACCACAAGTAGGACATATAGGGTCTATAACAAACATACCCTTAAAATTGATGAAGATATGGTAACTAATCCAACTGATTTACCTAACCAAATCAACTCACCTAATTTAACCAACTCACCTGACTTAACCAATCATCCTAGCCTAAACAACTCAGACCCAGACTTAGAAGAAATGGAATTAATACCTGAATCAAGCCTAAACCAAACAGTTGAAATAGTAATTGAACCTGAACAACCTGAACCATCGTCTAGGACTAGGTTAAATCATCTGACTGACCAAATCTTAGGTGACCCAACCTTAGGTGTTAGAACAAGGTCATCCTATAGAAATATAAGTTAGGTTGCCTTGATTTTCAAGATTGAACCCAAGTCAATAGAAGAAGTCTTACCCGACCCAGACTCAATTATAGCTATGCAGGAATAGTTAACCCAATTTGAGAGAAACCAAGTCTGAGACTTAGTACCAAAACTAGAAGGTAAGACTATAATAGACACAAAATGGGTTTTTAGGAATAAGCTGGATGATAAAGGAGAAATAATTAGAAACAAAGCCCGTTTAGTGGCTAAAGGGTTTAATCAAATTGAAGGATTAGATTATGACGAAACCTATGCACTTGTAGCTAGGCTTGAATCAATTAGGATGCTTTTAGCCTACGCAGCCCATAAGGGATTCAAGTTATACCAAATGAATGTTAAGTTTGGATTTTTACATGGATTCATAAAGAAGGAAGTTTATGTAAGTCAACCTCCAGGTTTTGAGGACTTAGAACCTCCTAATTATGTCTTTGGACTTAAAAATGTCCTATATGGACTAAAACAAGCACCTAGAGCTTGGTATGAAAGACTATCCAGTTACTTAATTTCTAAGGGGTTTAACCAAGGTCAAATTGACCCAACCTTATTTGTTAAATCCTTAGAAAATAATATTTTTATTGCCCAAATCTATGTAGATGATATAATTTTTGGCTCAACTAACGCAAATTTTTTAAAGAAATTTATAAAAGTAATAGAAAGCAAGTTTGAAATGAGCCTTGTAGATGAGTTAACATTTTTCTTAGGACTTCAAATCAAACAAACTAAAGATAAAAATTATGTTCACCAATTTAAATATGCAAAAGAATTAATTAAGAAATTTAGAATGGAAAACTCTAAAGATATTAACACCCCTATGGCAACTAATGTTAAAATAGATAGTGACCCAGAAAAGAAACCAGTAGATTTAAAGCACTTTAGACGTGCTATAGGTAATTTACTTTATCTAACTACTAGCAGACCTGATATTTTATTTGCAGTAGGTATTTGTGCTAGGTACCAAACCTGAGCTAAGGAATCTCACTTAAGTACTGTCAAAAAATATTTAGGTATATTAAAGGCACCCTAAATATTGGAATTTGGTATCCTAGAACTCCTAACTTTGATCTACTAGGTTACTCTGACTCAGATTATGTAGGGTACAAACTAGATAGAAAAAGTACTAGTGGAAGTTGCTAAATGTTGGGTCACAGCTTAGTTAGTTGGTGCAGTAGGAAGCAACATTGTATTGCATTATCCACAACTGAAGTTGAATACATAGCCCTAGGAGAATGCGTAGCCCAATTACTATGCATGATGCATACCTTTAATGACTTTCAACTGATCTACACTAGCACCAAAGTCTATATTGATAATATTAGTTCAATTAATCTTATAAAAAAATCCTATTCACCATTCTAAGACTAAACATATTGAAGTAAAATACCATTTAATTAGGGATCATGTAGCTAGGGGTGAAATTGTACTTACACACATATAGTCCAAATCTAACTTAACTGATATTTTTACTAAACCACTACCTGAGTCTGAGTTTAGTTCACTAAGAAGACAGCTAGGAATGTGCTCAGTAGAATAGATTTATTTATTTACTTGTTTTTGATAATTAGAATCATTTTTTTAAATCATTTTTTCAAAAATCATTAACTATTTTTCAAAAATTTATATTTTTAAAATCATGTTTTTCTTATTTTTTTTTATTTTTTGACTTAGTTTTTCAAAAATTTATTGCCTTTAAAACTAGAGATTTCTTCATTATGGACTTAGCTTAGGACTTAACCCTAGTTTGCATGCTCCTATAGACTTAGAAGTCAGTATTTCACAAGCACATTAGGATACTTTGATTGAGAACTTAGATTGGGTTGAGATGCTTAGGTCTATGCCTTAACTCAGGGTGCTTTAAGTCAGTGCATCAAAAGTAGTTGGGGCAATAAATATAATTGAACATCAATCAAGTTAAATAATTAAGCTTAGAAAGTCTAACTTGATTAGAATACTTAACTTGACTAACCCAAGTGAATGCTACTGTTTTATAACAGTTAGTAAGTAACAAACTAGGTTTGACAGGTACCCAAGGATTTGTGATTAAGTTATTTTTCAAATTATTATTTTTTAATTATTGCATGGTTTACTATTGTATTTTTAGCCATAAATCATGCTTGGACTCAGATGGGTATATTAAATTGGTTCAAAATATGTTCTTCAGCATTAGTCCTTTGCTATTACCTAACTATCTTAAAATTGTCACTTAAAAATTAATTCTTGACAACATTCATTGTCTTATTAACTTAGAATTATTGTTCAAATTTTTTTCTTGTACTTATGTTTTCAGAATTCACTAGCTCTGATACCCAATTATTTTAAGTTTTTTCCCCTTTCTCCTTAATCATTTTTTTTACAAAAAGGGAGTGAGTAGAGAAAAGTAAGTTTTTAGTAAATATTTTTTGATATATGGCAAAGGGGGAGAGTAGAAAAAGTGAAGTTAAAAGGATTTTTTTTTTCAAAACTCTGTCTGTAAGGTTTCGAAAGATTTTTTTCTAGTGTTTCTTTTTTAAAATTTGTTTTTAGAAAAAGTGAACTCAGAAAGATTTTTTTTCAAAACTCTGTTCTTCAAAGGTTTCAAAAGAATAATTTTTTTAGAAAACTCTATTTTTCAAAGAGAAGATGTTTTCACCTTAACTTAGAATATTTTTTTTCCAAAGTTTTCTCAAAATGATACTTGGATTTTTTTTCAAAATAATTAAAAGTTTAAAGTGACACTTAGATTTTTTTTAAAAAGAAGTTAGAAAATTTTTCAAATTGAAAAATTGTATATTTTTCAAAAGCTTCAGGGGGGAGAATTTAAAATCAAGGGGGAGCTTTATGCATTATTTCAATGTTGCAAGATTTTTTTGTAAATGTTTTAAAACCTAATGGGGGAGATTATTTATCAAGGGGGAGAGTTAAAAGTTTTTTCAAATTTTTCTAAAATTGCTCTAATATTGAAAAATGGTTAACTTTGTTTCATTACATGCTTATATATGTTTTTAACTTAGCTTTTGAACTGGGTTGCTATAAATCAAAAAGGGAGAAATTGTTGGTGTCGGAAGCATCAAATCAAACCTGGTTTTGATAATGGCAAAGGGTTCAAAGTTAAGTTTGTGTTGTGATCTAACATATTTACTAAGTGTCCAGGAAAGTCCTAGTTTGTCTAGGCATGAAGTCTTGACCTGCAAGGTTAAGCACGAAGTCCTGGTCGAGGACTAGGCATGAAGTCCTAGCTGAGGATTGGGCACGAAGACCTGATCGAGGACTGGGCAGAAGACTTGATCTGGAAGATCGGGCAGAAAATTTAGCCAAGCGAGGACTATGGACAGATATAGGGGTGGGTCGAGGTACAGACGTCTTGAGATCCGGGAGCTTCGGAGGACGAGCAAAAGTCCAACCGGAGGTATCGGTTGACAAAAAGGTAACTTCTCCATAGTAGAGTAGGTGAGGACGCGTTCTCCAGAAGAGGGAACAGTAGGCGTCGGTCCAACCTAAGATTTCATTTGAAATCCAAAGTCAGGACCAGACAGCTCTGGTTGTCATATATTCATGCATTTAATATATGTTATTATTTTCTGGACTAACCCTGATTGCTGGCTAAGAAGATCAGTTGACTGCATTGGGGGTGCATGAGTGGACTCAGGCACCCGAGAAACCAGGCGCCCGAGAGGTCTCGGGCGCCCCAGTCTGGTTTGCTCAGCGTTAATGATGCTGAGTTGGCGACTGCTGATTGGATGCACCACATCAGCACTCAGGCGCCCCAGTGCTCTCAGGAGCCTGAGAGTCAATAAATTTTGGTTGAGACAGAGGATAATGACGTAGCTGAATCGCTGACGTGGAGGGCACCCCCATGAGCACTCGGGCGTTCGAGTACCTATATAAAAGGGGTTTCACCCCCTTGGTTCCAGACATCAATTCAAGCACTCAAAATCACTACGATCAAGTTTTCGTGCTCAAGTTCTCCGCACCAAAGAAGTCCAAGATCGACGACACGCCGCTTCTACGACGAAACGATTTCTTCTTCCCTTAGCAAGTGTCGTTGGTATAAAATTTCATTTTTATTTTTGTACTTAATCTTTATATTTGTAACTCATTTTTGCGGATTATAGAATTGCCCAATGAAAACGGTCAAGGACCGTGGGCCTTGATGTAGGAGCCATCACAAACTCTGAACTAAGTAAAATAAAGCGTGTTATCATTGTTTTAACTTGCTACTTTCCTTATTTCCGTTGCGTTTACTCTCAATTTATATTCGAAAAATTCGTAATTGATATTCACCCCCTTCTATCAATCACATCGTTACCACACCAAGTAGCGACAGGATTTGTGGCAGCACACGGGGGTTGTCCATACACAAGTTGAGTGGGGGTTGACTTGGCTTATAGCGAATAGATGCGAAGATGGGACATGTAGAGTTTGAGCATTTTTCCAAGCAAGGCATCCAAGAAACGTGAGCCATGGCATGCGACAGGTGTATGCAATACAACATGAGAGTGGAGCAACAAGAAGGTTGTTTTTGTTAGGATCGAAAGGAATTTAGATATCTCCACAATGGTATGATATTGTCTACTTTGTGCCTAAGCTCTCATGGTTTTGCTCTTGGGCTTTCCCAAATGGCCTCATGCCAATGGAGATATCTTTTTTCCTTATAAGCTTATGATATTTCCCATGTATTTTCGATGTGGGACTAATGTTTGCAACCTTGAAACCCCAACAATCCCCCCCCCCCTCAAACGAAGGATCACAAGCCCCCACTCAAGCGGAAACCCTTTCAGTTTGATGTCTAATCTGTTAGTAGGAGCCCTAGAGCCAGTTATGTGATAATTGATTAGGGACATTTTGTATCATAATTAATAAAGACATGTTTGGTTATTATACTTTATATTTGTGCCAAATAACTAAGTATAATAATGTCCTTGGGTAGTAGATTCTTATTTACATTATATCGATTGGTTGAATCGATAGTGAGATGATGTAGAGAACAATATACTAAACTATTCCTAGTCAAGCATTAATATTCAAGGACAATATTAATGCATGGAGACTAGCATGTAGGTCAATTGATGATTTGAGCTCACAAGTCATGGATATATGATATCAAGTTGATACATGGGTATACATTAGAGAATGTATACTAAATTGACCTGTCATGGGAAAGTTTCATAGATTGTCAAATGAGTATCATAAACTTTCTTATGTGAATATTAGTATGAATAGTCCTTAGACCTGAAGTCACTACGGTTCCCTACATAAGGAGTTATGTACTTTGGTATCGTCAAACGTCACCCGTAACAGGATGGACTATAAAGGCGATTACTGGGTATGTAATAAATTATGCGGAGAGATGTGAGTGATGTAGATGAGATCTATCCCTCCCATATGACGGGAGTGATATCTGTGGGCCCCTTGATCGAGTAGGACTACTAAAATGCATGACCATATTCATATGAGTCAATATGAGATATTGAACTCATTTATTTGAGTGAGTCTACTCGGGGATCAAGAAACGCAAAGATTGAACGAGGATGACATGGTCTATGCCTAATTGGTCAATCTAGATATCGAGGATGGAAGGACAAGGTCATATATTATCATAGTCACGGAGGTTAAGTCCGATCTCGATTTTCTCGTCACTTGGGTAGCAATGATGCATTGCTAGATGTCACTCATTACTTATGTGTCTAAAGCGGTTTAGACATATTTCCAACATTACGAGAACCTATTGGGTCACACACTAAGGGCACGATGCTTCGGGGATTAATTGATCTTAGTTTGACTAAGATTTGATTTGAATTGGATTAATTGAGTTAGACTCAAGTGAATCCAATTGGATTATGGGATTGAGATTTAATTTGAGTTTGACTCATTTAGATTAGAATCAACCATATTTGAATGAGATATTAATTTATTAAAATGTTTAATAAATTAATAATAGGGGAAGATAAAAAGTTTCTCTTCATTGGATGAAGAGAAGTTGAAGAGCAACATGAGAAAATGTGCTCTAAGTGAGTTTTTATTAGTATTAATGGAGGGAAGCTAAAGGGACAAAACTCTTCATATTCATAGGATGAGTATAAAAGAGTTTTTCTTGTCATTTGGATGATGAACTTGTCATTCTTCCTTCCCTTCCTTCTCTTGGCCAAAATCTCTCTTCTCCCTCTCCTTCTTGCTTTGTGAATCTCCTTTTGTGGCTAGCACCACAAAGATGATTCTTCTCCGAAGCATGAGAGATCGTGTTCGTGTGGATACGCATAGAGGCACGAACACTTGAACGTGCAAGAGATCCGGTATACCTCGGACAAGCGGGATAAGAGAAGGGCACGCGCCAAAGGTATACCTATATGATAAGAATTTGTAAATTAACTTTGTATGAGTTTTCTTTCGCATGGATCGCTCATGAGATCTCTTATTTCCGTTGTAATTTTTGAATATTTTTGCCTAGAGATCCCTTCATGATCCTCAACCCACCAAGACTTTCTGCCCCTCGGTCCACCCGACCTACTAGGACTTCACCGCCTAGCCGCAACTAGGACTTCTCTGCCTGGTATCTGGTTATCTTGATCAAGGCATGGGAGCCCACACATCCTTTATTCAAGGCTTAACCCATATGGTTAGATCTGGATAATGACTCTAGCTCGTGCTTCATCCATTGGTTAGTCCGGTGAAGAGTGACCTGACTCTGATACCAATTGTTATGATCGAAAGGAATTTAGATATCTCCACAATGGAATGATATTGTCCACTTTGGGCCTAAGCCCTCATGGTTTTGGTCTTGGGCTTGTTAGGACCGTGACCGTCAAGCTAGAGGGGGGTGAATAGCTTCCTTCGATTTTCTTCCTACAATCGTTAGTGTGTAAGCAGAATATACTAAATAAAAACAAAAACTAACGAATAAGAATGACACACCGAGGTACGTGGTTCAGAGATGATGCTCCTACTCCACGGCAGTCCGTAAGGTGGACGATCCCTAATCCTTCGGCGGATGACTCCCCGGAGCACCTCCGGCTAGATCTCGTAGCTCCTTGTAGGTGGAGAAACCTCACCACAACTTCTGGACACTACCTGAGCAATAGAGGCTACTAACGAGCTTTTCCCAAGCATGTTTCGCCAAGAAGAAATAGCCTGAAACGAGCTCCCTAAATAGAGCTCAAGGCTGAAATGTGATCGTTACCAATCGACTGCCCCAGGAGCAGTCGACTAATCTCACTTGAATTCGAATTCTCACACTTGACCTTTCGAATTCTGGCCACACCAGTCGACTGCCCCTGGGGCAGTCGACTGGTCTTTCCCTAAGCTTAGGGTTACCCTTCCCGAGTACATTTCTCTCCGCACTCGAACCCTCCCGGCTTAGTTCCCGAGTACTATCACTCAACACTCGAACCCTCACGACCTGGTTGACTCCTCAAACAGCAGTCTCGATCTATTGCCTTCACGCCCTCTTCATCTTCGGCTCCCGTCCCTCAGATGCGCATGCAAGCCCTCGGCTTGCCTCCATGCCATCTTTCATGCATACCTCGAAGTCTGCATCCCTCGGCTCATCGTCTCTGCTCCAGTAGCCTCGATCTGTTGCCTTCAAACCCTCTTCGACTTTGGCCCTCGTCCCTCAGATTCACACGCAAGCCCGCGGCTTGCCTCCATGCCATCCTTCACGTATATCTTGAAGTCTGCTTCCCTCGGCTCATCATCCCTGCTTCGTCCATGGTCCCTCGGTTGTGCACATTGTTGGTGCAGGCAGCACCTAAGTCAAACATGTGTTTTGATAATGGAAAAGGGTTCATAAGTTAAGGTGTTATTGTAATCTAACATACTTACTGAGTGTGCAGGAAAAGTCCTAGGTACACTAGGCAAGAAGTCCTGGCAAAGGGCTGGGTAAAGAAGTCCTGGTCGAGGACTGGGCAAGAAGACCTGACCGGAAGTTGGGAAAAGAAGTCCTGGTTGAGGACTGGGCAAGAAGTCTTTGTTGGAAACCGGATGGCTAGAGAGAGAGGGTGAATATAGCCAATCACTTGGACTTTAAACACTTAAAAATTTCTGCAACTCAAAGATCAGTAGCACAGCGGAAAGAGTAGAAAACAGAGTGTGCAGAAAACTAAAACGAAAGCAAACCAACACAATTAGCAAGATCGCTAACAAGGAAGGTTTACAAGGTTCGGGGATAACTTGCCCCTACTCCTTAGCGTGCCCTTAAGGTGGGCGATCCCTTGATCATCGGCAGATCAAGCCCCGGTGAATACCGGATAGAAAACAACCTCCTTCTCGGTGAAGTAACCTCTCCACAGCGTTTCAATCAAGAATATAGTGTTAAGCACAATGAAATATGAGAAAGATCTTACTTAGCACTTGGCAAAGACAAGAACACAGTAAGCTCCCTCAGAGCTCCACCCAGCAACAATCTCACGCAAGAACCCTTTCCCCGTGTCTTCTCGCTGTTGGACTCGAAGCTTCTTGTTCCTTCCTCCTGGTGCTCAAGCAAGGGATGGTTGCTTCTTGAATCTCAGTTGCTTGCACAAGATGGATGTAACACCCCAAATTTGTCAATGTAAAATCATGACAATGTATAAAAATGGTTATAATGAAATGATATGAATTTCATGCAATCACATGCTATGAAATGTTATGAATGCATAAAATATTATATTCATGAAATATTATTATCATGAAATATTAGCATGAAATATTATATTCATGAATATGGAATATTAAAAATATTATGAAATAATATTTTTGGAATATTATGAAATATTCTGAATTCATAAAATATTATTCATATTATGAAATTTCATGATGGGCTTGGTTTAATGGGCTTTGACATGGGTTAGTGCAAATTGTGATAAAAAGAAGAGCTAGAAAGGAGGAAGCAAGGATTGAACCTTGGACCTCCTAGTTGCACTCACCATGTCATAACCAATGAACCAAGCAATATTTCATGTAGAAGGAGAAAGGAACATGCTTGTTAAGTGTGTAAGGGTGAAGAGACATGTCTTTTCATGAGAAAAGTATAAATATGGGAAGTTGGAATAACTTCCTTTTCTTCTCTTCTTCTTCCTCACTTCTCCCAACCGAAACCTCCATCATCCCCTTCACTTCTTCCACTTTCGAAAATAGCATCCAAGGGTTCTAACCCTAGGGCAATTGCAAGGAAGAAAGCCCAAGTGTCTTTGCCTTCTAGCAAGACCAAGGAGTCTTAGAGGAAAATTGGAAGAAAAAGGCTTTCACATACCCTTCAAGTGTAGGGTACCCTACGATTTAAAGAAGGTTAAAATCCAGCGCTAGGATGTAAGTATCCTCTCGCCTGCAGTGTAATCGCTTTCGGTTGATTGTATGTTTTCTTGTGGTTGTTTTTGGAAATGGGAGTTTCTTCCTTGTGACCATTCGGCCACCACCATGGAAGAAGGGTTTGGTTGCTTCTTGATGCATGAGGATATCCCTAGGAACCTAGGGTATGGATGTATGTTGTTTTCCAAATTTTTGAGAGAACAAAAATTAGGGTTTTTGGTACCCTACAAGGTTTCGGCCAAGGCTTGGATTTCCTTGGGGTTGTGAAGTGAAATCACTTCTTGATGCATGACATGAATGCTAACAAATATTGTATACATGTGTGTTGTTTTCCAAATTTTTGAGAAGACAAAATTAGGGTATGCTACCCTATATAACTTTCGGCCAACCCTAGGAGAATTAGGGTTTAAGGGTGTATGATTTTCCTTATGATATATCCATGCTTAATAAGTATAGGCAAGGTGTTTGTGTAAATGCTTGTGTGAATATTTGAAACCATGAAGCATGCTACCACTTATTTAAGTTTCGGCCAACCCTAATTCTAGGGTTGGGAAGTACCTAATGAGACCATGAAGCATGCTACTACATATGTGATGTGTGTATAATTTATGTGACCTATCTTGTTAGGTATAAAAGCATGCCTTATAGCCCATGGGGCACCTTGATGATATGAACATGATGTGTTTGATAATATGCTTAAAAAGAGATACTCTATTGAAACTGGGATCAAGAGCACCCGAATGCGTGGTGTGTCCCTAGGGGATCAAGAGCACCCGAATGCGTGGTGTGTCCCTAGGGGATCAAGAGCACCCGAATGTGTGGTGTGTCCCTTAAAGATGTGACTAAGAGTACCTTTAGGCATATAAAGATATATATGAGTAATTGCATGATAAATTACTTTACTTTGAAAGTTGTGTACCCAACTCGGAAGGGGGTCGTTAAACAAATCCAATGTGCATGTTAACTGAAGGTCATGGCATTGGTAGGACGGAAGGGTCCTGCTCTAATTAGATTGGTGGCTCGCTACCCCAATTTATTAGGGAACGCGCATGATGTGGTACTACAACTGAGCCCTAGATGATGATATGATATTTTGAAGTACTTACCTGTATGGAACTTTTTGAAAAGCATATTTTCTCATTATGTGATGATCTTGTTCTGTAAGTACTTAGAGATATTTGATGTGATGCTTATGATGCTTTGATGAGATGCTTATGATGCTTATGATCTTGTTCTATCTTGATTACTGAGTACATGATATGATGTATTGATGTGGATTTTGCGAGTAGGCCCGGATTCTTACTAAGCATGTTTTGCTTACTAGTTCATGTTGTTTTTCTTATGCTGCAGATAGCGGTAAGAAATACTTGAACTAAAGGAAGAGGCAGAGGGAAGGCTAGAGGATGTGTGTGGTGATGGCTCGGGAAAGAACGAAAGATTCTATCTACCTTGTTTTTGTCTAGAATCTAAACTGCTTCCAATGAAAGATTGAAATTGTATTGCTATACTCTGAATGTGTGATGATCATGACTACTCTACTATGATTAAGTTAGGGATATGGAACCTATGTCATGCTAGATAACACTATCATTAATGTCTAAACTTGGTAGTATGCATGCTAAGTAAAATGCTAGATATTTACTATTTTCTGTTTCTTATGAATGCTTCTTTTGTATGTATCTAAGACTAGATAACTCTTGCTATATTCTTACTTGGGATTCCATGCTATAGTGTGTTAAATGATTTTTCCTATTAGGTTGTAAATGCATGTAGATATAAAAGAAATGAAAAATTTTGCTTGGTAAATTAGTCTTCAATAAGCATGCTTACTACATTTCTTTTATTGTAACTGTTTTGTTTGGATATACATGTTTAACATGATTGAATGATATGAATGTATGGACCCGTAACCCCGCCTTTAGGGTAGATATAAGGTCGGGCGTTACAATGGAACTTCAGAACACGCAAACAAGTTGTGGAGAACTCAAAGGCGCAGCAAGAACTCAAGCCCTAAAGCTGTTCGCAAAAACCTCTGCTTCAACGAAGCATTCTTCCGCCTTTTTGTTTCTCCACCAAGCGTCAGGTGACACCATCCCTGCAGCCACCAGCTGCTCACTTGCCAACGCCAGCTACCACTGAGCTCTCCCTGGACTCCCTGAGCTTCCCTCAGTCAAGCTCCAGTCTCACCTCCAGTCTGCAGCTCGGCTGTTGCAACCTGAGATGGAAAAACGGACAAACCTACTCCAAGGAAAGGTCTCCATTGACTCTCCTTGAGTGTTTGAATCCTTCCCTGTCACCTGCAGCTTAATCAGAGTGTTAGCACAGCATATCAATCAGAAAATCAAGGATCAGTGAGTGAGCGCAGAGAATCAGATATATTCAGAGCATCTGACAACGCAATTTGAATTAAAGTGATCGGTCACCGGACCGATCCAGGGCTTATGGGTCGGTCACCAGACCGATCCACTGCTTCGCTAGGATTCCCAGCTCTCGCGGCAATACACGCCTAATCGGTCTGGTGACCGATCAAAGTGAAGCCTGATCGGTCCCCCAGACCAATCAGGTCTAATGAATAGTGATCTTAGAAATCAAATCTTAAGTCCCTGATCGGTCACCGGACCGTTCAGGAGCTGATCCGTGGGGGAACTCACTCACTGTTCGCTCCCTGATCGGTCACCGGACCGATCAGGAGCAAGGCAGTGAGGAAGCTGCCTGCTCCCTGATCGGTCACCAGACCGATCAGGAGCCAAGCAACACGGCAACAACCTGCTCCCTGATCGGTCACCGGACCGATCAGGAGCAACACAGTAGGTTCCCAACCTCACTGTGCACTCCCTGATCGGTCACCAGACCGATCAGACATCGCTGGATCGGTCACCAGACCGATCCACGAAGGAGCAGCGTGCCAATATCCCTGATCAGTCACCAGACCGATCCAGGGACTCAAACCTAGCCCTCCAAGCTAGGATTTCATCCACCTTAGCCCTCCAAGCTAAGGATTTTTCATCTAACTCTCCAAGTTGGGAATTTGCACCTAACCCTCCAAGTTAAGACTTTTCACCTAGCCCTCCAAGCTAGGACTTTTCACCCAACCCTTCCGAATTAGGACTTTTCCAACACCTAGCCCTCCAAGCTAGGATTTTCCACACCTAACCCTCCAGGTTAAGATTTTCCAACACCTAGCCCTCCAGGCCAGGATTTTCCATACCATGCCTAATCCTCGATTAAGACTTAATCATAATTATCATAATCATCAACCTAAGCTAAAATCGGTGTCAACACCAAAACAACAATCAGGGTCAGACTGCATCAACAATCTCCCCCTTTTTGTTGTTTGACAATCCGATTTTAAGTTTAGGGATTCTTAATCAATTTCCTCAAATCCAGAATCATAGGGGAATTAGGATCCTCCCCCTACAATATAATCATTATAATCATCCTAAACTTAACCAACCACACTCTCCCCCTTTGTCAAACACCGAAAAGGGTCTAGAGGGGCTGTTAAGTTTAACCATACTCCCCCTCAACCCTAGGGGTATCCCAGATCAACAAAGATGTGATTGATTTTTGATAAGCATATGAACACATGTGAAAAATATAGATCAAGACATAGCAATCACATGCATCATACTAACATGAAATAACAACACACAAGGCATGGTAAAATAATCATGTGCATCAAGTAGACATGACATTGTAAGCATGATCATAGCGATACAGATATAAGCCAACATCCTAAGCATGATAAGAAATGCATGCAAAATATCACCATACAAGCCACTAATGAACATAGGATGGCAAGAAATACATCAAAAACAAGGATAGTGGCTATACAGAAAATATCCAGACAGATAGTAGATGCAACTCAATATCATGCCATAACAAGCAAAAGTCAGGACGGACACAGCCGTCAAAAGGTCAGAAATCATCAAACAAAAGCAGGGAGCAGTCAAGCGTCAGCTGGATCATCGTCTGAATCATTAATGTATATGATATCCCCTGGTGAAGTGCCACTGGGGGATGCACCATCAGGAAATGTATGATGATACCACTCTTCATACCATCTGTCCTGTAGTGAGCTCATCTCAGAGACATCAGATGCTAGAGCATCGAGACGGCGATCGAAAGACTGAAACTCGGAGCGGACCTCCTGTCGCCAGAGCTCGGAAATGTGTAACTCGTGCTGCAGCATCCGCTCTAGCTTCGCAACCTGCCAGCGGAGGTCAGGAGCCCACTCATCGTAATCTGCCGTAACAGCGGGCCGCTCCTGAGCATGGTCTGCTCCTGGTTAGTCCCCCACTCGTCTTTGATCCTTCCACCGTAGCCCTGTGGCCCGACAATAATGCCGGACTGAGCGAGCATGCGACGATCCAAGCGGCAGTCCTGTCGAACCATAGGCACAATGTGGCCCTGTGAAACATCGATGCCCACGGACTGCAACCAAGTAGTAATGATGTGGCCAAAAGGCATGTGAACCGTCTGACCATACATCTGGCTATGGACGATGATGGAGAAATAAGGAGAAGTCACTGGATCAAAGTCTAGCTGCTGATGCATCCCATAGAGCATCAAGCAGTGGAATGGATGAATTTCGTCTAGGTGCTTTGTGGTGGTAGGAACAAGACAGTTTGTGATAATTTTAAACAAAACATAATCAATGGGAGAAAGATGGAGAGAAGGAAATGTGGGAAAGTCACGGTAATGCTCACCGGAACCTCTTGGCCTGGGATGGCCTAGAAAATGCTCATAGATGGATTCAGAAGTGATTCCATCAAAAGGAACTGGTAAGGGATCCGGAAGATATGGATAGAGTGAAAAGGCATTCTCGGATCGACGACATCCAATAAAGGTAGTGAAAGCAGATAGAGTAAAGTCAAGGTCAACACTCCCTACACAGGTCCTCCACCCCGTGCCCTCTCCACTAACCATATTATTATAGAATTCAGAGACCAAATCAAGGTTTATTGGCCTCTCTAAGAAAAAGATGGGTTGAAGCTCATAATATTCAATAATTTGTCGTATCGTGGGACAATGTTCATAAATGTAGTTTTGATCCACCAATCGACACGGCATAAGTTTGAAGTTATGCCATTGAAAGTTTAGAGCAAAATGGATATTCTGAAATCGGGTATGTGGAGGCGGTGGCGGTCTTGATGGAGGTGTAGATGATGAAAGGCCTTTGCCCTTTGAACTTCCCTCCAATGGTTCCTTTCCCTTAGAAGATTTTCTAAAGATTGGAATTGATCATGACACAAGATTAAAGGAACACACAAACCACACACGAATTGGTCATGGTATAAGATAATCAAGTGAGCAAGGTCGAGTTGATCATAAGAGGATAGATTTAATCAAAGGATTATGGCAACATATTTAATCACAGAGACATAATCACGAGGTAAGACATTTGATCAAAGGTAAGATACGAAAAGGAGAGGTCAAGGCCAACACAAGAAGGTCACTGCACAAAACAAACACCAAAACATGATTAGCTTCATACACATGTTCTATAGACGGATTCGTAATGAAAACTAAATCAAACACTCACTTTGGTGCCATGGGAGACGTTCTTGAAGGTTGGAAGAAAAGGCTTGCGCAAGGGAAGGCTCTCGGCGCAAGAAATGAACGCAGACACCCTTCAGCGAGACAAACTTAGCGAAAACAGGGAGGAGCTCTCGCGCAGAGGGGATCGCAAGCGATCACGCACAGGAAGAAGGAAAGCTCAGAGAAACTCACGCGCAGGAGGAAGGGGGGATCGCACGCGCAGGAGAAAGCTTCGGTGGTGAAGGGTTTTTGGTCGGCTAGGGTTCAGGAGTAGAGAGAAATCGTGATTAAAACGGTTGGTGGATCGGTCCACCAACCGCATTTTAATGTAGCTGAACGGATCACCATTCGATCTGGGAACGCCCAGACCGATCAGGCTTTGGCCTGATCAGACTGGCCTGATCCTGATCGGTCGGGTGACCGATCAGGCAGGATCCTGATCGATCGGCTGATCCCAACAGGAAGCTAGATCGGTCCGGGGACCGATCCAGAGTAGCACAGAATGTTTAGGTCGAAATTTGTCCAAGTTTCTGCGACCCCTCTGATCGGTCTATGGACCGGTCACGACAGGAAGGAGCCAGATCGGTCCAGGGACCGATCAGCCCTACGCCTGATCGGTCTGGTGACCGATCAGGGTTCCTGATACGATCTGAAACTTGCAGTTTCAGATTTTCAGAAATTTTTCCAACGAGATCTGATGAAGTTTATCGAACTTGGACATGATCTCATGACTAAAATTGATCCCTAAATAAGGATCAAAGGTCCTTATTGGTTCAACAATCACTTTGCTCCACCCAAGTGGAGTCAAACTCAATCAACACTCATTCAAGCAAATTCAATCAAGTTTTGTACCAAATTCATGTTTCCAATCAAGTTTCCTTGATTGGAATGTCCAAGTATGATCATGGATCCAAATACACATGTGTTATGCATTGGTTTTCTCCATACTTGGTCACCAAAGTGATTTTTATCTCGTCAACTTAATTTCTCAAGGGATGCAATGACATTTTGAGAAATTGAGTTGATCCTAACATCTCACCCCATTTCTAGCAAACAAAAACATTTTGGTAAACCTTATAGTTTGTGTGAGATGTCCCCAAAGTTACCCAATTGTATCCTAACAATTAGAACTTATCATGAAGGGTTTTTGGATGCACTTTGAAATTTATGAAGCACGACACATTCTCAACTCCCTTCTTAAGAAACTAAACTCATTTTCGGGGAGTGGTTTAGTGAAAATGTCAGCTAGGTTTGACTTGGACTCTACATGTGAGAGTACAATATCTCCCCTAACAACATGATCCCTAATGAAGTGGTGACGCACTTCAATATGTTTGGTCCTAAAATGATGGACTGGATTCTTGGATAGGTTAATTGTGCTAATGTTGTCACACAACACTTGCACACTTTTGTAACTCAATCCATAGTCCTCTAGAGTGTGAATTATCCACAACAATTGCGATACACTCTCTCCCATAGCAATATATTCTGCCTCGGTCGTGGAGAGAGCAACACAATGTTGCTTCCGACTTGACCAACTAACTAAAGATGATCCTAGGAATTGGCAACCCCCACTTGTGCTTTTCCGATCCAACTTACATCTAGCGTAGTCAGAATCGGTATAGCCAATTAGATCAAATGATTCGATACGGGGGTACCAAAGACCGACTCATATTGTGCCTTTAAGATATCTCAAAATTCGCTTAACAGCGATTAAATGAGATTCCTTGGCACAAACTTGATACCTAGCACACATACCCACAGCGAAAAGAATATCAGGTCGACTAGCTGTGAGGTATAGAAAACTACCTATCATGCTTCGATATTGAGTCAAATCAACGGGTTTACCACTCTCATCATTGTCTAATTTTGTGTTTGTAGCCATGGGAGTGGTTACCTCTTTTGAATCACTCATATTGAATTTTCGAAGCATTTCTTGTGTGTACTTCGATTGGTGCACATGGATCCCATCTCGGGTTTGTTTGATTTCAAGTCCAAGGAAGAAAGTCAACTCTCCCACTAGACTCATCTCAAATTCACTTTCCATGTGTCCAATGAACTCATTTAAATAGCCCTTGTTATTTGAGTCACAAATTATGTCATCAACATAAACTTAGGCTACAAAAATATTATCACCATCTCTCCGTAGAAATAATGTAGGGTCTATTTGGCCTCTAACGAAGCCCTTCTTAATTAGGAACGTCGACAACCACTCATACCAAGCTCGGGGTGCTTGTTTAAGGCCATAAAGTGCCTTTTTGAGTTTGAACACGTGGTTTGGAAATTCGGTACTCTCAAACCCCGGTGGTTGATCAACATAGACCTCTTCTCTTATTAGATTATTTAGAAAGGCCGATTTGACGTCCATTTGATATAATTTGAAACCATGATGAGCTGCAAAAGCTAGCATCAATCGAATGGACTCTAATCGTGCCACGGGAGCATAAGTCTCATTATAATCAAGGCCTTCAACTTGACTATAGCCCTTGGCTACTAAGCGTTCCTTGTTTCTAATGATTTCTCCCTTGTTGTTCAATTTATTTTTGAAGACCCATTTGGTTCCAATGATGGTGGTCTTCTTAGGTCTAGGGGCTAAGTCCCAAACTTGACTTCTCTCGAATTGACCTAGTTCATCTTGCATTGCAATGATCCAATCGGGATCATTTAATGCTTCATCAATTTTCCTAGGTTCAATTTTGAAAATTAAAGCAACCTCATTAGCCTCATTCCTAAAGAATGATCTAGTTCTAACCCCATGATGGATGTCTCCAACAATTTGGTCTTGGGGATGACTAGAGGCTAATCTAGTTTGCCTTGGTGTTGGTGGTGCTTCTTGAATGGATTCACTAGACACAAGCTCAGCCTCAGGATCTGGCTGATCAATGGGTTGTCTAGGTTCACCGTCATCAGACTCATCACCATCAACAACGTTTAGAGTTTCATTCAAACTTAGTCTCCTAAGTTCAAGTTGGACTCCTTCTACATTTTCTGATTGGTCATTCGATTTTGAAATTTCTTCAAACACCACATCAGAAGACTCTTCAACTAATCTAGATTTCTTGTTGTAGACTCGATAGGCTTTGCTAACTAGGGAGTACCCAACTAGTATCCCTTCATCAGCCTTTGTCGTGAACTTTCCAAGGTGATCCTTGGTGTTTAGGATGAACACCTTAAAGCCAAACACCCTAAGGTGTCTAACCGTAGGTGGTTTCCCAAACCAAAATTCATAGGGAGTCTTACCCAAGAATCTATGAATGAGAACTTGGTTTTGCACATAGCAAGCTGTATTTACAGCTTCGGCCCATAAGTAACTTGGTAGTGAGTACTCATTAAGCATGCTTCGTGCAGCCTCTTGTAAGACACGGTTCTTCCTCTCTACAACACCATTTTGTTATGGTGTTCTAGGAGTGGAGAACTCATGTCTATAACCTCTATCTTGAAAGAATTCTAAAAATCGTTGATTTTAAAATTCACCTCCATGATCACTTCTAATTATCTTAATTGTTGATGATTTTTCATTTTCAACCCTTCTACAAAAAGAAATAAAAACATCTAAAGTTTGGTCCTTAAATTTCAGAAAATATGTCCATGTATATCTAGTAAAATAGTCAATGATAACAAAGCAATATCTACTTCCATTCAATGATATGATGGTACTACAATCAAATAGATCCATATGAAGTAAATCTAATGCATTAGAAGTACTTACAACGCTTTTACCTTTATATGCAGCTTTTGTTTGCTTACCCATTTGACATGCATCACAAATCTTTTCTTTTTCATACTTGATGCTTGGTAAGCCACGAACTAATTGTTGGATCGAGAAATGCGAGAGAGGGGGGGGGGTGAATGTCGCAATTCGTTCGGATTTAAAAAGAGCGGGTACGCAGCGGAAATAAAAGAGAACACAACAACGCAAACACAGCCGGTTTACTTGGTTCGGAGCCTGGGTCGACTCCTACTCCAAGGCCCACGGTCGTTGACCGTTTTCTGCGGGCAATTCTATAAGTTCGCAAAAGTTTACACACAAATAATAATAAAAATATTCTCGTAAACTTAAATACAACTCTTGTTACCGACGTCCGGTGAAGATTGAAGTTCTGGAGCAGCGGGACGTCGTCGGCTTGAGTTGGCAGCTTTCTGGAGCGTGTCGTGGAAGCAGAAGAGCGTAGAATTGTCGAAGGAATTCGTTGTTCAAGAATAGGGTCGAGGCCCTCTTTATATAGGGCAGGGGGCGCCCGACATGCTCGGGGCGCCCTCCACGTGGCTGCAGATCCGGCGATGCTCTAGTCAAAGCTGATCTCGATATCTTCGGGATTGTTTTTGACTGGGGCGCCCGACGCGCACGGGGCGCCCGATTGACCGGTCAAACTTTATCACCGAGGCTTCGCGAGGGTGAGCTGCAGCCGCCTTCAGTGGCGTGGCACAGTGGGCGTCCGAGACACGCGGGGCGCCCGACATGCGGGGCGCCCGACAGACGCGGGGCGCCCCCGATTGCGCTGCTGTCGGGGCGTTTACCTCTCTGCTGACTTTGGGTTGACTCTGGGGCGCCCGACACATCCGGGGCACCCTGCTCAGCTACGGCCTCACTCCTTTGAGGCTCTCTGAGCTGCAGAAACACAGTCCTTCGGTCCTGCATCCAGGGTTAGTCCAAAACAGCAAACAATAAGTTAGTTAAAACAGCCTTAGCTGTCTTGGTTCTGACTTTGGATCTCCAAAATGGAGCCCTAGGTCGAACCGACGCCTAATGTTCCCTCGAGGGGAACGCGTCCTCACCTACTCCTCTCGGGAGAGTTTTACCTGGTGCCAACCGGATCCTCCAGTTGGACTTTTGCCCAGCAGTCCTTTGCCAGGTCTTGAGTTACCAAGCTGCCCTTCGCTTGGTGCCTAGCAGCCCTTCGCTAGGTTTTTTCTTCTGGCAGCCCTTCGCCAGTGCCTAGCATTCCTTCGCTAGGGCTTGTCCTGTCTGGCAGTCCTTCGCCAGTGCCTAGCAGTCCTTTGCTAGGGCTTGTCCTGTCTGGCAGTCCTTCGCCAGTGCCTAGCAGTCCTTTGCTAGGGCTTATCCTGTCTGGCAGTCCTTCGCCAGTGCCTAGCAGTCCTTCACTAGAGCTTTTCCTGTGCACTCACGAAACTCGTTAGACAACCATTAACCCTTAACTTTTGAACCTTTTTGCCAATATCAAAACACAGGTTTGACTTGGGTGCATACTGCACCAACAATCTCCCCCTTTTTGATATATGGCAACCTAGTTCAAAAAGTTAAGGAAAAAAAGTGCTGAATTTAAAATCCTAAGTTAGATTCCCTCCCCCTAGAAGAAATCTCCCCCTAGGTTTTTCAAAAACAGGTGGTGTGAATGAAGTACTTAGAAGATTTCATGTTTTGATAATAAGTTAGGAAATCTCTACAGTTTTTGCTAAGTTTTTTGAAAAAAACATTCTTAGTTTGGGAACCTTTAGAAAATTTTCATTTTTGAAAAAATTTCAGACTTTAGAAAATTTTCAGTTTTTTGGGAAGAATTTCAAACTTAGAAACATTAAGTAAAAATCTTTTTAAGCAAAAAATAGTTCAGAGCTTAGAAATAAAATTATACCAATTTTTCAGTTCAACTTTTTGAAAAGACTATGGAAAAGAAAAAATTGTGTTTCCTGTTTCCTTTCAGTTCAACTTTTTGAAAAGACTATGGAAAAGAAAAAATTGTGTTTCCTGTTTCCTTTCCAACTCTCCCCCTTTGACATATATCAAAAAGAATGCAGAAAAAAGAAGAAAAAAAAATTGCAATACTTAAATAGAGCATTTGCTGTACTGAATCAAAATAAGACCTAAGTCTGGTTAATCCTTTAGGGACCTGTCTAACCCACTTAGCTACTTACTAACTGTTATAAACAGTAGTTTTGGCTAGGGTTAGTCAAGTTAAGTGAGCTGTTCAAGTTAGATTGTCTAAACTTGACACTTAACTTGATTGCTGTTTAGTTTGTATTTAGTGCCCCAACTGCTGCAGATGCACTGACTTAAAGCATCTTGAGTTAAAGCAAAGACCTAAGCATCTCAACCCTTTCTAGGTTATCATTCAAAAAGTGCCCTAAGGTGCTTGTGAGATGCTGGCTTCTAGATCTATAGGTGCATGCAGTTCTAGGGTTAGAGCCTAGGCTAAGTCCATTTTCGAAAAAGCCCTAGTTTTGAAAGGGGTAGTTTTTGAAATAAAACTAAGTAAAAAAAACTTTTTTAAAGTTAAAGTAATATTTTTAACAAAAAACATTTTAAAAGACATTTTAAGTTCAATTTAAAATTGAAAATCCAAAAACCAAATGATTCTATTCTACTAAGCATAACCCTAACTGCCTTCTTAGTGAGCTAAACTCAGATTCAGGTAGGGGTTTAGTGAATATGTCAGCTAGGTTGGACTTGGAGTCCACATGCTTAAGGACTATTTCACCCCTAGCTACGTGATCTCTTACAAAGTGATGTTTTACTTCTATGTGTTTGGTTCTAGAATGTTGTATTGGGTTTTTGGTTAAGTTAATTGAGCTAATGTTGTCAATATTGACTTGGGTCTGATTGTAGTCTAGCTGAAAGTCCTTAAGAGTATGCATCATCCATAGGAGTTGAGCTACACACTCTCCTAAGGCTACATATTCAGCTTCAGTTGTTGATAAAGCAACACAGTGTTGCTTTCTACTGCACCAACTTACTAAGCTATTTCCTAAAAGTTGACAGCTTCCACTTGTACTTTTTCTATCTAATTTACAACCAGCATAGTCAGAATCAGAGTATCCTGATAACTTAAAGGATGAAGTCCTAGGGTACCAAATCCCTACATTTAGGGTGCCCTTAATGTATCTTAAGACTCTTTTTAGGGCTGCTAAGTGAGTTTCCTTAGCACATGTTTGGTACCTAGCACACATCCCTACTGAAAAGAGTATATCAGGTCTGCTGGCTGTAAGGTATAGTAGACTTCCTATCATACTTCTGTAAAGTTTTAGGTCTACTGGTTTACCCTCAGGGTCACTATCTATTTTTACATTTGTGGCCATTGGGGTACTTATACTTTTAGAGTTATCCATTTTAAATTTCTTAATTAGTTCTTTAGCATATTTAGATTGATGTACATAATTTCCATCTTTAGTTTGTTTGATTTGTAACCCTAAGAAAAAGTTGAGTTCCCCAACTAAACTCATTTCAAATTCACTTTCCATAATTGTTACAAATTCTTTTAGAAATTTAGAATTAGTTGATCCAAATATTATATCATCTACGTAAATTTGGGCAACAAATATATCTTTTTCTAAAATTTTAACAAACAAGGTTGGGTCAATTTGACCTTGTTTGAATTCTTTAGAGATCAGGTAATTGGATAATCTTTCATACCAAGCCCTGGGAGCTTGTTTTAGTCCATAAAGGGCTTTACTAAGTTTGTAGACATGATCGGGTTTTTCTATATCCTCAAATCCTGGGGGTTGTCCTACATAAACTTCTTCCTTAATAAGCCCATTTAAGAAGGCTGACTTTACATCCATTTGGTATAATTTAAATCCTTTATGGGATGCAAAGGCTAGTAACATCCTAATCGACTCAAGTCTAGCTACAGGGGCAAAGGTTTCATCATAATCCAATCCTTCTATTTGGCTGAATCCCTTAGCTACTAAGCGGGCTTTATTTCGGACTATTTCACCTTGGTCGTTTAACTTATTCCTAAATACCCACTTAGTGTCAATTACGGATTTTCCCTTAGGTTTAGGTACTAACTCCCAGACTTGGTTTCTCTCAAATTGGGCTAACTCTTCTTGCATGGCTAAGATCCAGTCAGGATCAGGTAGGGCTTCCTCAATAGTCTTAGGTTCAATCTTTGAAATCATGGCTATTTGACTGAGATTTCTATAGGAAGCTCTAGTTCTGACTCCTAAGGTTGGATCACCTACAATCTGGTCAGTTGGGTGACTGAGTCTGGGTTTCTTAGTTTTTCTAGTACTTGGCTCAGCTTCAGGTCCAGCTGGTCCAATAGGTTCAATTCTGGGTTCATTGGTTGGTTCAACTGATTCAGAAGTTGGTTCAATTGTTAAGTCATTAAGGGGTTCATTTAGAGTTTCAGAGTTGTCTTCTTGATCAGTATTTTGTGAAGCTAAGTCAGAATTGTCAGATTTTGGGTTAGTTTCTTCATCAAATATTAAGTTGGTTGTCTCTTCAATTTTCTTAGTTGTTTTGTTGTAGACTCTATAAGCTCTACTTGTTGTAGAGTACCCTAAAAAGATACCTGGGTTTGACTTGGATTGGAATTTTCCAAGATAGTCTTTGGTATTAAGAATATGGACTTTGCATCCAAAGACTCTAAGATAGTGTAGGTTTGGAAGTCTATGGTAGTAAAGTTCATAGGGTGTTTTACTTAACCTTTTATTAAGCAGAGTCCTATTTTGGATATAGCAAGCTGTGCTTATTGCTTCTGCCTAATAGTGGTTGGGTAGGTCAAATTCATTAAGCATAGCCCTAGCAGCTTCCTGTAGGGTTCTATTCTTCCTTTCTACTATGCCATTTTGTTGGGGGGTTCTAGGACACGAAAATTCGTGTTTATATCCATTTACTTTGCAGAATTCTTCGAATCTTTGATTCTCGAATTCTCCCCCGTGGTCAGACCTAAGTCTTTTTATTTTGGTATCATTTTGATTTTCAATCAATTTGCAAAAGTTGTTAAATAGGTTCAGGGTTTCATCTTTGGTCTTTAGAAACCTAACCCAGGTGAACCTAGAGTAGTCATCAATTATCACTAAGCAGTACCGGTTTCCACTTAGTGACTTGGCTCCATGTGAATCAAAAAGGTCAAGGTGTAGGAGCTCAAGTGTGGTTTGGGTTTGATCAGATTGGATCAATTTGTGACTAGACTTGGTTTGTTTGCCTTGATTACAGGATTCACATATTAGGCTTTGATTACTGTTAATTTTAGGAACACCCTTTACTAAGCCAAGTTGGGTAATTTTTGAGATAGTTCTTAGATTGGTATGACCTAATCTCCTATGCCAGAGTTTTGATTGTTCTAACTGTGTTAACATGCATTTGGGTATAAGGGGAAGATTTATAGTATATACATTGTTTTTCCTAGTGCCCTTAAGCATGATTTCTGAGTCTTTTGCGTTTCTAATTAGGCAGTTAGAATTGTTGAACGTAACTAAATAACCAGAGTCACATAACTGACTTATGCTAAGTAAGTTAAAATTAAAGTTTTCTACTAATAGAACTTTCTTAATAATGAAATTGGATTTAAGTTCAATATTACCTGACCCAATTACCTTGAGTGTGGCATTGTTACCAAATGCTACTGAGCCCAGGTTTTTGAACTTGAGTTTGGTGAACTTCAATTTGTCCCCAGTCATATGTCTGGAGCACCCGCTATCTAACATCCATTGGTCCAAATCTTTATGTTCCTACACATAAAGAATTTTTGATGATTTGGATCCAATTTGAGTTAGGGATAGCTTAGATTGAGTTTCACTTCCTAGTCTGTCTCACCCCAGTCTAGGGTTTTCAATCACGTTAACCTTAAGGTTTTTGTGAGACAGGTTTGAAGGTAAAATTAATTTTGAAAGGGAATTTTCATTTATTTTGAAAGAATTTACTTTTGAAAAAAAATTTTGAAAACAGATTAAGTGTTTTTCAAAAAGATAATAAGTTTGAAAAATAGAGGTTTTGAAAAAACAGTTTAGAATCTATAATTATTTGAAATTTGAGTTAGATTCGAATTTGACAAAAGTTAACTTGAATTTGAATTTCAGAAATTGGCTTCCAGGTCTTGGCGAGGCACTAGGCCTTCTTT